>JAPDSC010015143.1:1497291-1515289 GCA_026290005.1 Latrodectus geometricus | reverse complement strand
TATATAATATAATATATAATTTAAAAAATCTATATACATATTTTAAATTACTAAATAATGATTTAAAATTGATTGCTAATTGATTAATTGATGCTAAAAAGGAGTTAGTAATATTTTTTTCAAATCTGAAACAAAAATTAGGAATTCAGTCTTTATAGAAGATAAGTAAAAACTTATAGATTTTGGTTAAATAACCAGATTTGAAACATAACAGATAGCTTATTTTTCAATTTTAATCGGTGTATTTTAGTTAATTTTTAGCTTTTATAATTTTACTTGATAATATATATGACAAATGATAGCATTCATTGATCATTTTCCACTGCGTTTTACAAAATTCAAATGTGTTTAGCACATATGAATTAAAATTATTATTTTCCTAGCAACAAGTTTGAAAACCTACATTCATAAATTTAACTGCATGAAACTTTGTATTATTACATCAAATAGGGAAGCAAGATTTCAATGTTAATGTTATTATATTTCTGTGCTGAAAAAGTTTCACTGGTGTATAAAATTTGATATTTTGGAAAACTTTACAGCTAAAAAAATTCAAAATTGATTTTCTTCCTCTAATGCATACTTATCCCCAAGGAGATGAAAAATAATTTAATTAAACCCAACATATTTCACTTTCTTGTGGAAGCACATTAAGAATATCACACAAATATTAGAACTTCCTTAAACATTTCATTAAATCAAAGTATTTCAAAATTAAAAAAACATCTCTTCTGGTGAAAAATTTTTATCCAAAAGGGGAGTTTTCGGAGGAAAAAGTGCAAAGGGAAATGTTTAGTATTTCTCATAATGCATATTTTAGACGTAGAAATGCTTATGAAATAGTAAAAAAATGTGAGGCTAAAATAAATTAATGGCTAAAACAACCTTGTGGTTAGAGAAAAATTTCTCAAAATACACTTTTGTGGTTTATTATTTTTTTATGCAACTAGGGCTGAAAGCATTTTTTTTTAATAATGTAAGCCAAAAAGATAATTTTGTATTCCACTTTACAGCTTTATATGTAAAATCTGAAAGAAAGTTTCAAAGTTTTAAGTTCATCTTTATTTTTATCATTTTCGCAAAGAAGCGAATATTAAAAAAATAAAGCAATAACACTGTAAGAAAGACTGCATTGAAGGAACTCTAAGCAAAGTATTGGAAGGAGTGCAAAGACCATAACCATTAATTTTTTGTTATTTTATTCATTTTTTTCATTTCTTTGCTGAATTGCCCAAGGGGCTATGTTGGAAATGCGCTTACTTTATGAAATTTAGGTTGCTTCGGTTTTATACAAGAAAAGAATTTTTCTTTAATTTATAATATGACGATTTCTAAGATATCAAATCCTAAAAATGAAACCAAAATTTGCCGAGTAAAAGGAAAACCAAAGTGAATTAATCGTTTGAATTTCTTTGATTTTTTGGTTGATAAGTAGAATATTTTTATAAGGGGAATATGATGCTTATTTCCTTTCTCTTAGTGTTAATATGTTAAAAAATCTCTCTTGTTAAAGAATTTTTATGAATTCCAATTAAATTACAGCTTTTTTTCCATAATATAGATTGAAATTCAACAATAAGGTACTTCCCAAGTCAAGCTTTTACATTTGAAATGTTTCTGACGGTGTTGAATGTAAGAATTTTTTCTGTCATATTTCCAAGAATACAAAATGGTATTTGAATTGTTATTGAAAATGCATTTAAATATTTACTTGAAAAAAATACTGTTTCACTCTCCTGCCAAATACTAGTATATACTATTTCCCTATACTATCGATACTTTTTCATTCAACTGTTATCAAAATATATCAACATTTGTAAAATTTTGCTTTTTTTATTTTTTTAGTGCATATAAAAAGTATAGTTCGAATGACATCAATAAAATATTATGATTTTATGATTAAATATAGAATAAAAATAAACCTAAAGAATTAAATGTTTCAGAATGCTATATTGACAAAATCTGATAATAAATAAATTTTTTGCTGCGAAAGATAGGAGATTCTAAGACTGTCATGAAATAATTTTTTGAGGAGCTTTTTAAAGTAAACTCTAATATGAAGGGATTTCATATCATTTTCCGTTACTTTATCAAATAACTTTAAAATAAATAAGAAATTTTAAATTACTAAGTATAAAAATTTATAATAAATTAAAACATTTTAATTATTTAAAACACAAAACTTTTTCATATTTTCTTGTGAGAACACGAATACAATAGAAATTTACATTTATAACTGCTACATATGAATATTCATGAAATTTTATATATTGTGCATTGTAAAAGTGTATTTATTAAATGTTAAAATAACAATCGATTTAATTTCAAGAAAAAATAATGATACAACACTATATAACTTTCTTATATCAATCAAAACCCTTGTCCGTTGAAAATTGAGTATTTATTGCAAAGGGAATATTTTTCTTATTTTTTTCACGGTATTAGGATATTGTTCTCATTATGCAAAGGTAGTGAGTTCGAATCTTAACTTAACTGAAAATCTGATGTGTTCACTGAAGGCAGCTGGATAGCGTTACATAGTTTCTAATCGCAATGTTCTCCAAACCACAGGAAATCTCTAAGGATGGTAAGTCAAGTATTGAGGATGTTCTGCGTGGTCCCAGTTTCTAAGTTGTTATGACTCTTAGTTAGCTAATAAGTTTCGTATAATTAATCAAGCTAATCATATAGCTGATACAGTAAAGTATGGCAATCCACAAACGCCATGCAAGGTAATTAGCTTCGCCCACCACTTTCATTACATATGCTACCTAATAATAACCAACAACCAGTGCTTTTAAAATATACAACAGCAATTCAAACAGTTGAAATTAAATTTCCTTATCTAACTTCATAATTTCAATTAATTTATATTTTATTTCAAGTTAAGAATGAAATAAGCGGAATATAAGCAATATAAAGATAAACATAGAGTGGATAAAGTAGTTTTGATTCGATTCAGTTTTATATGGATGGCTTCTGTATAATACAGTAAACCATTTATTATTTTTTCATATTCAAAATGTCCGTTAAAAATAAGTTTATGACAAATTTGATATAACTGCATATAAATATATCTAATACTTAATTGAATTGTGTTAAGCTAAATACAGTAAATTCAAAACTATATAGTGATTTTGCTTACACAAATTTTAAAGAGGCTTACTATTATTGCACTTGTGATCTAATCTTACTGCTTCCTTGAGAATTCTACTCAATTGAATATCGTATCATTAGTGACTAGAATTTATGATCAAAGGTGATATTAATGAGCATACTGAAATTACGTTAATATAAATCGATTTCATGATTTGTGTAGGATTGATGAATTATTGTAATTTATTCGCTTTTGATATTTCAAACAGATCATTGCCCTTAATCCATAATGTGTTTTTGAATCATAATGTTTTGTTCATAATGTTATTTTGAATCTTAATGTAAGTGACGCTCAATCGTTTTTATAATCCACAGTGAAATGTATGCTATATTTTAATTTTAGATATTTAATTTGCTATTTCGGTCAATTTTATGCTTCATTTATGATTTTTCAATGAATAAAGAGTTCAATATATGAATTAATAAATGCAATTAAATTAAAATTTTAAATTCTTTTTCACAATAAACTCACAATTTCCTAAATATAATTTGTACAATTTCAATTTTTCAAATTCACATTTAAAGAGTTTTTATTTAGAAAAATAATTTTGCCTTTTATTTTGAAACCGGTTATTAGAGACATTTTTATGGTTTTATTCATATTTTAAAAGCATTACCTAATTAGTAATCCCAAGTTTACATAACATTTATCAAGCAATTAGATAAGCAATCTGTTTTTCCATCCTTATGAAAAATTATTTTTGTTTCAAAAGCTTAATTAAAGTTTCATTAAACTTTAATATTAAAGTGTACCATCGAAAGAGTACATATACCCAAATAAGTTCTGAGATTCTTTTGTTAAAACAAAAAACCCACACTCTTCATAGATATATTTCTAAATAACACCCAAAAATTCTTTTTAAGCAAAATTTTGAAGATCCAATTATAAACTGACATTATATGCAAAATATTTTTTTACGGCAACGAAAGATATTTACGCAATAAGTGGATATCTTTGCATTATTAGAACTTTTGTGAAGTCATGAAATCATGAGATATTGTCAATATTTAAATTCCGTTTTCCTGATTTTAATATTTTCAATTGTGATTTTCCTGAAAAGTCATGTTCGATCCAATCAGTCAAAGAAGAGCGTCAGCGACTTCTATTCCAAAATATTATAAGGAGGCTAACGTGCATAGATGCGTCAGAGCTAATGATTTATTCATGAAGTAAAAAAAGAAAAGATAAAACGAAAAATTTGAAGCACCTTTACCAAAGCTGACTTTTTTTCACCTTTCTTGCAAAGCTCCAATTAAATTAAAGGTTACAACGTAGGTATATTTTTTCTTTACATTCCCCTATCTTTCTGCAAAAATGAATGGTTACTTGAAAAAAGTAATAAGAAGAAGAACAAAACGCAAACATAGAGTTATTCAAATGAAGCTGGGGAAATATGGAACGCAAACTTCTTTTTTATATAAATATAACAGAAAAAGCGAAGAAAAATCAAGAAAGGAATATTTTCCATGTTCGAACGTAATTTTTAGTGCGCGTAGGATTAAATCACATAACTTAAATAACATGTTCAAAAGATGTTTTCTTTTCTCACAATGAATATGATTTGCTTCCTTGTACGTAAAATAGTTACTTTAAAAGAGTAGTTAAAATATACTTTTAAAATATCCCTCAATAACAGTGCATTAAAAATATATAAAAAGAAGTATCAAGTCATGAATAAGATATAACTCTCTTTCATTTATAGGATCATAAATAATTTATTTATCAATACATTTACATACCTGTATACCAGTGTTAAGCATTAATTACGTAAATTTTTATTTTATTTAAATTTTTAAATTAATGAAAATTGAGATAGTTTTGTGTAATATTCAAACATTAAAAACTGTTTAATATTTTAAATAAATCAAATGCATGAAAATGAAATAATTCAAATTATGAAAACTTTATTTATAATGGTTAAAATGTTTAAAATATTTTTATATATATAAATTTTCAGAACTGTTATAAATGGGTATCTCACATATATATGTGATTACAAATTTTTCTCTTCTCTCTCTATCTGCGGCAGGCTAATGGAACCTGAATCTTCAAAAAATCCTAAACAAGAAGAGGAGGATTAAAAAGGACAATTCTATTTTAACCTGCTCAGGTAAATAATGACATCAGGAGAGTTCTGCACGAGGCTACAATTATTACACTTCTTTAGACAGACTTTTGATATTTGATTAAAAGAGAGACCTGATACCTGATATGACGACTTGCGTACCTGCTAATGATGAACTGAATGGATACATATATATATATATATATATATATATATATATATATATATATCATGAAAAATTAAATATTGTTTTCTTCTTACAGTTTATAATGAATAAATTGGGACTTCATGATAAATATAAGTACTGCATAATATGATGCAACAGTTTTACCTAAAATATTTTACATATTTGATTTTCCTATAAGGTTCAATACATTTCTGTACATGGACTGCAAAATAAAAAAAGAATGAATGTTTGCAATCAATGACGTCAGTAATATAATGTTAATGATGAATATTTAAAAAAAAATAAAAGAAAATGCTTTTAAAATGCTCAGATTTTTTGTATACTTTGTAAAAGAAATTTTTTTACATATGTTCAAAAACAAGAGCTCTCTAAATCATTCACAACCTATGAACATGAACAAAACGTATCATGGTCTCCTGCTGTTTATATAGGAATTTACATCGCAATGTCTCTAGAAAAAATTCAAATGACAATTCATACTTGTAAGCATTTTTTTGAAACGTTGAAGAGCAGCTGCAAAAATCAGATCTTAAAAATTTTACCCTTTCTCCATATATTTTAAGGGATGCAGATAAGATTCTTTAATAGCAAATATCAACCATAAATGAAAAGTATAAACACACACATAAAATTCTTATTTTTTCAATTTCTGAATAAGTAAAAAATGACAGTAAATCTATATATTTATACAAATCACTTTAAATTTCACATAAATGTAAATTGCTGTTGTTAAATACAATTGTTATAAACTTTAAGATTTAAGAACTAATTTGAAGGAGTTTGTATTTCCTAGTATCAGACTCTCATGATTTTTTAAAATAACAGGGAACAATTTTAACTAATATTTTCTTTAATATTTTAATGAAAAGAAATATATATAGTTTATCTAACATGCATAGTAAAATATAAGATTTAATATGTTTAGACTATTGTGTGCTGATTTAGTAAAAGCTCCTAAGTCAGTTTAAAGTATATCCCTGTAAAGTAACATGAAGAATAATAAGATATTTAATAGAAATGCAACAATAATTAATCGAGCTGCTTAATTTTGATATAATCAATACAATTTATCTTAAAAACAGACTCTTTTAAATATACTTTTTTAAACAAACTTTAAAAAACATATTTATTAGTATTAAAAATTTTTTTTCAATTGATTAAAATATCAAATATTTGCATTGCCAACGAACAAAAATATCAAATTTTTGTATAGAAAATATCTCTGTTAGAATTTATATTTGGATTTAGTATCTATATGTATTACAGAACAGAGACATATTTCTTGTAATACAATGTTGGCTTCTTTTTTCTCAAATATCAATATTTTTTACTCATGAAATGGAAAGAGTGCATAAAATATTCGTAACTGTTGTTTTTTCACAATTATAAATATAAAATATTGTTTTTTTACAATAATAAGATTCTTTTTTTTTAATCTTTTTTTTATTATATGCGCATATTAAAATAATTGTAAATATATTCTTTAATCCAAGAAATTGTTTTTATAATATAAAATATATTTTATAATCTGTATTGTATATGTATATATTTTGAAATTTGTATATAATGTAATTAATTTATTATTACTTATATATCATAACATCATTTACTCATTGCTTATATTTATCATGTTGAATAAATAGTATTGTAAAAATTCATAATTAGTTGAATAAAAATAATTTGTTATTGCTACAATTATAATAATAAATTATGTAAATTAATAATATTTTTAAACCTATAATAAATTCTTTGATTGCTTTTTTGAATATAGCTGTGTTTTTTTTTAATGAGGAATACAACGAAAAACGTTAACTTAAACTACAGTAAAATAAATCATTATATATTTTTAAATAACATATATGAAATAAATGTATGAAATATTGTTTCGATCAAATAAGACACATATTTAAAAAAACTGTTGTTCCCTACGTGGGAAATATGCGAGTGTATTAAGTGAAAAAAGCATGGATGCCTAGATAATTCATCTTCTATAATCTTCTAAACATATTCCATAATGGACACGTATAACTAATGTGACAGAATGTTATTTTATGTTTAATTTTTAGGATCCTTTTCAGTACAAGGTGTTGAAGTGATAAGATTTTATCTAGTGGGACAACCAGTTAATATGCAATCTTGGACTCTCAATGAGGATATGTCTTCGTAATTTAGGAAAAAAGATCAAAGAAAAGATCCCTAGGCTGGGCTTGCCACGCGAGAGGTATTATTTTCACATGGAGGGCATAGCGACAATGGCATATTTTATGCGTTATATCCGTCATTAGTGAACATGACAGAGCTGTGCTGTTCAAACTCACTACCTTTTTATATTGAGAACGAACACCTTAACTGATTAGGCCACAGTGATCTTCACAAGACGAAACAAAACTCAATAAAACAGTTAAAAAAAGCAGAAGAGATTTTTGTATGTATTTAATCATACATAAAGTAATATATATTTAAATTTATATGCATATGAGGAATTAAATAAGGGATTAAATTTCTGAATATAAGAGTTTAAAATCACTCTAATTATTTATGAAATGTAGTTTGAATGTGTAATTTGTGTGAAGAATATGAACAAAAAATAACATAGTAATATGAAACCACTCTGACTAACATAAAATTTAATAAATATAATAATCAATATTATCAAGGCTAATGATAACACTATTACAAATAATAATGGATAATGTTCATGTATTTGTGCATTTATTTATCAAAGACATCCATTAATTCTGAAAGTGTCTTTTTTTAAATAAGTAAGTATATTTTATACTGGTATGGTATGTAATTAACCATTTGAATTTGATTTATAAATTTGAATTTTAGATAATGTAAGCATAAATTCATATTTTTACTCAAATAAAATATAGTTAAGGTATCAATCGAAATTTCTATTTGTAAATTGGATTATTCAAACAAACATCTATTATTTATCATAAATTATAAAAATTATTATTTTCACAAGAAAAATATCATTTCGAGTAATTATTATTTTATTTATATATTTATCTGTCATTTAGGCAAATATTAGTTATAAACTACCCTAATTCGTATTAAAAATATATTATAACTATATAAGTTCAACTTTTGTTTGATTGTAGAATAAAAACCTTTCCTGGGTTTTCAAAGATACCACCTGAAAATACCAAATATTCATTTAATTTTGTGAAACACAAACCAGGATATATATATTAAAACTACTACCTCTTGGAAGTTTTAGTTTAAACATCAGTTCTACAATTTAACTATACAAAATGCACATATTACAAAATAAGTTATTTATAGTTTATCAAAATGATATTTTACATCATGAATATAAGTCTTATATAGATTAACTAACTATAAATGGTATGATATGTGTATAATGCTTTAATACTCCCTTTAATAACGGAATTATTAAATATTAAGATTTTTATACTTTTCATCTTTGTTACAATGTATATCATATCTCTTTTGGGAATTGGGATAAACTTACTCATTAAAGTAATGAGCAGAAACAGATTTGTTTAAAAATTTGAACAAAATTTTGAATGTTATTATATTTTGAAACAAATTATCCTGTTAAAATGTAGAAGAAAGTTGTCATTTAATACTGCAGAAAAGTTTATTTATTCCTGCTGTTTTACATAAAATTAGAAAATTATATAGACAGTTACTTTTATGTTATAATTAATTTAAAAGCTTCAATAAAAATTTCAAAAGGAATCTTTTTTTTAATTTTATTTAAGATATATCCTTATTGCAAGTTCCCTAATATAAGGCATATCCTTAACACAAGTTCAACACACTTCCGGTTCAATCCCTGACAAAATGTTGCATCCAGATTAAAGTTTGGTTTAATTTATTTATTCTCTTGAACATTGAACTTATTTATTATGTCAATATATTGATTACTATGCAAATATATTTTTTATATAACTTCACTTTCTTAATTATTAATAAAACAGTTCCTTTTCTGTTAGTAGAAGTTTGTTTCTTTTAAAAATCTGTATAACTGTGCTTAATATAGTATTTTAATATTTTAATATGTAAAAAAGTACTAAAATATTTTAATGGGTGTAAGAGAATAGAAACGGAAATAAAATTCGCCAATGTTTGATAGAAAGAATTTTTACTAAATATAGTTCAACATTTTGCCGACTATTTCTCCACATTTTCCATTATTTATTTTTTCCTGTTATTTTAATAAGATAATGATTCTGAGAATACTAAAAAAGTTTTCTAAAGATATAAAATAAAAATATCTTTCTTTCAGATATTGTATATCTTTTTTTAATATTATGTATCTTTTTTTAATATATATTTTTAATTTTGATCATATAAATTAGTTATTGAGATTTTAGAATATTCTCATTAAAGTGTAGATCTAGAAAAAAATATTACAAAATATTAAATTCCTCAAATAAGAAATTGTGAAACTTTATCAGAATTGCTTAAGAGAAAATATATTATCATACGGAAATACATTTCTATATGATTGCCAATTAAAACACAAACGATTCTAAACGTGATGCACTAATTAAATTTATATATGAAAAATATTAAACCTGAAAAATGATTAAATATATTCTACGACTTTTACTACAGTATTTTGAAATTATGTAATTCAAACTTTGAGGCAATTTAAACTTTAAATAATTTACATTGCCTGTCATTTCTTAATGAGACCAATTTGTATAAGTAAGTTAAGGTTCTTGATGATCGCATTTAAAATGTTTATTTTAGAAAGAGTCATGAAAGTATTTGCTTCAGTTTGATTCATTTAGAGAAAGACCAAAAAATGTTTCTTGGAGAACTACCAAATATTAGGAAATCTATCAGGAAACTAGAATTAGGTTAAACGGATACCGTTCTCCCGATTCATGTAGAAATTCTGGCCATCTGGCTAATTGCAATCATTTGGCAACAATTGCTTTATTTCTTATTTGTAAACGAGATTTATGTGGATATCTGTAGGAATATTAAATGTTATGGTTTGAATTATACCTAAATCTATTCATTCTATATATTTATGAAATAGATAAATAAATATTTCAAATCATTAAAATAATAAATGTATAATTCTGCAATATAATTAGAAAACTGTTATTTTAATAAATTGATGGCAATATTAAATATTTTTAAGCTTTTGCTTACTTAAACATTAGTAAATTTTTAATAAATACTATTTTCTGATATAGTAAATGATTTTAAAATTTCTACTAGTTTGGTAGTGGAAAAACCTTGCATATATATTTTCATATTATTACTATAATATACTTGAGTGTAAAAAGTATATATAAGGAATATTTATAAAGTTTTCTATGTAAAATTAAAGCAATAGATAAATCAATGTACCAATACATACATACATACATACATACATACATACATATTAAATAATTAAATTTCCTAAGATAATTTTCTTATTTGCAATGAGAACTGATCGAAGGATTTTTGTATCATCATGTAGATTTTAAGAAAGCGAATGTAATTTGTGATAATGGCATATAAAGATGTTTTGGTGAGTGTAAAACATAAAAAACATATTCAGAATTCTATATATAAGACCGTAAGAATTATATTCATAGTTGGATTGACATTTCTCTACGAGAAACTAATTTTAGGCTAATCCAATGTATGCATACTCAATAAATTACTTTTTTATATATTTATGTTATTCATCATGAAGAAAATATTCGTTTGGAAAATTTTAGGTGATATTTAAGCTTTCTATTTTAAGCTTTCTACTAATAACACAACTAAATGTATTGAAGTTTAATTACTTTTTGCGAAAGCATTTATTTTCTTCTATAAATAAAAATTGTTAAAATTAATTTCTTATTTTTGAAGTACTCAGAAACAGAAATACTTGTAACAACAAAATTTTATCTGTCTCTAAAATATCAACTGTCTCTAACATGGGAGGAATAAAGTGTCACATAATGACTTTAAATAAAAATTTTCTTTAATAAAGTTAATTTCTTTTTTTAATAGCATTACGATGATCTTCCTTCTAATTCAATATTATATACTACTATAAAATTAATGCATAAGCTTATATATAATTTAATGGATTTTATCATGCTCATCACCAAATGTACTGCATTCCAAATTATATATTATGTTTATCCATCGTGCTCTGCATGAACATTACATCATTAAAGAATGATCTGCAGCTCAAATCTAGTTATAAAGTGTTGAATAGATGCAACGCAGTATTCTGAATTATTTTGCGTCATCAATAATTATAATTTTTTTTATCGATAGTGACCAAGTTATAAATACT
Organism: Latrodectus geometricus; assembly: GCA_026290005.1. Classification (NCBI taxonomy): domain Eukaryota; kingdom Metazoa; phylum Arthropoda; class Arachnida; order Araneae; family Theridiidae; genus Latrodectus; species Latrodectus geometricus. The sequence continues at coordinate 1,503,606 of JAPDSC010015143.1, read as the reverse complement.
AAACTTTTGTGTTGTGTATTTGGTAATTTTTAATAACGCTAACGGGGTTGCTAACATTAAATTTTAAAAAGATTAATGCCTCATTGACTATATTTATACTATATTTAAAAATTGATGCCTCATTGACTATATTTGTAAAATTAATTGACTATATTTATACTGTTTTCCCTTTGATTTTAAATTCATATTTGAATATCAATAATTCACTTCATGCTATTGAAAATTTTTATGTACTGCCTAATTTGTTTTCAATTCATGTGATGACTTATGCAGTATTCTACAATTTTATTCAAAATATACAAAGTTTTATATTATATCATGAAAAATGATTTTTTTAAGTACTAAAATGTTACATTCTTGTTGACTATATTGAATAACTCAAACAAGAAAAAAACTCCACAAGCATGTTTACAAAGTATATTCGAGATTTAAAGTAAATATTTGTTGATAAATAGAGTGAAGATTTGTTTCATTTAACAAATTGTATATTTTATTCAGGAAAGCACATTTTTACTGAAAATATGAATTGTTTTACAAAAGTTTAGTAATATTTCTTTTCTAAACATAAAAATTAAATATAGCAGTTAAAATAAAATATGTTCTGTGTATGTGTTCAATCACAATATAATTTTCTTAATTATAAATTTTACAAAATTAATAATCAATAAAATTCCCATTAAGCAATGAAGAACAAGTCATCACATTTTGGAGGATTTCAACAATTTAAAGTCATAAAAATTGTGTGACAAATTTATTAAAATGTTGTTATAAATCTTTGTTAAAATAATATAATCACTTGGAATAGATTACATACGGGTTTCAGATTCTAAAAGATAAACAAAAGATCTTTAGTCATTGTGACTTTAAATTCTTCCCTAAATTTGCATTCAATTCTAATAAATGTTAGGACGAATTTTGAAACTAGGATGATAAGCAGGCAACAACGTTGGTGGTCAGATTTATACATTTCTGTCAGCAACACATCATATCTGTCAGAATGATCAGCAACACATCATGCACATCCGCTGTTGTGTATATAAGTTTTACCATTACTCATAAAATTAGAACATATTGAAATTCTTGTTGCAGTTTATGGTAGATAAATTTTGATTATTTAAACTATAAATTCAGATTCATTGTTATAATAAGCTGACTATAAGCAATAAGGCCATCATTTTCAATTCTTGTAGATTACTCATTCTACGTTATTTCTAATATGCCCTACTTAATACCCAAGTGACATTAAGCATTAACCATTTACGATTAAAATAATAATTCATTAGATTTTATATAATAAAGAATAGGAACGGTGAATGTTTCATTTTTATTTATAAAGATCTCTCCTTCTCCTCTCTATTGGTAAAATAAAGAGGAACATAACTAAAGATTAAAAAATAAAATAACGCAAACATTTTGAGGAATTTAAACTTCTAGATAAATCTAATGATTTATTTTATTAAGTCTTTATCTCTTCTATATGTAATCAGTGAACACTTATTTGCGCAGTATTGTTTTTGTCAATTTATCGACAGAAATTAAACTTAGAAAATAGTCTAGCTTTTGTTGCATAAAAGCAGTTTTCAGAAATATCTAAAAATATAGCATTTTTTCATCATTGTTTTTATGATAAAACTGAATATTCTATTTTTGCAGTTTTTACTTTGATAACGTTTCCAGATAAATAGCTATTTGCGATAAGCGAAGAACCAATATAAGTTCGAAACAGAATCACAATAATATCTATGAAGTATGAGAAACTACATGTAAGTTTCCTCTTCAGTGTCTTCTCTTACTATCTATGAGGCAAAATTTTTATATACTATACGTTAAAATTGAAAAGGCTCTATGGAAGAAAAGGTTGAATAAATGCTACAACAGAATACTTTACCACAAAACGCTGCATTATCGACTTTATAATAGCTTTTTGAACAACAAGCTCCAATAAAATATCATTTTACAAAATATGAATAAAATTAGAAAGATTTCCGACAAAAATCTAGTAAAATAATTAATAAGAAAAAGCAGGAAGAGAAATATGCTTTGAAATAACTTAATTGCTTTATAAACTAAATTGAAACTTCCAAAACCACGTCATATCTGAACAACTCTCATGAAATAATACTGACTTGTGAGGAACATTATAGTCTTTGATTATTTAACCCCCATTGATAGAACAATTGATAAAACCCCATTGATAGAAGTATTTCATGGATACAAATACAGCTAATCACTATAATTTCTCTATCGAACAAATTACATCCTAACTAGCTGACGGCTATTTGTGTTCTAATGAAAGAGCCATTTTCTATGAAATGGAAAACAAGGAGTTTAATCATAGACATTAATGAAGTAAGATTTTTATGTTTTTCATATGCTTCTGTTGAAGTTTTCAATTGACGGTTTCCGGCTTTCTATTTCCTTTCATTCCATTCTATTTCATTCATGTTCTATTTCTGTTATGCAAAATATAAGTCACCAAATTTCAATTTAATTAAATTTTTTCTTATCTAATTTGTCGTGAGCATGTTAAAAGTTTTGTAAAACTGAATAATTTAAAAAATTAAATGTGTTGATAATTATCTTAGAAGATGCTGTATTGATATTTGTTTAATTAGAAACTATATGTTTGATAAAATATTTTATTCTTCATGATAAGATTATCTAAATTTGCTTGTTATTTGGTGTATACATATATAGACTTAATAAATTGAAGTATTATTTTCTGAAATATCTTGATTAAAGACATGATTAATAACTAAATAATTTTATACACTCTTTAATTCTTCATACAAGATTAAAATTTTTATTTACTTTCTCATGCTGATTTTTCTTAGATGTAAATATGCATTACAGAACGAAAAACGTATCATGGCACTTGTAATAATTTATAAAATTGAAGAATTTAATACACTTTAAGAAATATGATAAGAAAGAGTATTTCAAAAAAATTACGCATCAATCGTAATGGTTTATTAATTTAAAATTATCTTTCCATAATATTAGTTGGGGGAAAAAGAAATTCATTATTTTTACGTGAACTTTATGTAACTTCTTTTGGATTCACTTTGAAAAAGGTTTACAACAGCTTTCGTGTAGATTTTTAGGTCTTGCGCGTTACGACTGCTGACATGCGGTTAACTTCGATCATTTTTGATATTTTATAGACATTATAGACGATGCTGTATCCACATGCGAGGTGCATCTCTAACATCAAAAATACATGAACGGAATCGACGAAACAAAAAATTGTACGTAACTGGTTGTTACAGTCTTATATAGGACGATAAACACCTTTCACAATTTTAGCCACCCGGCTATCTTTTTCGCCGTTACAAGAAAAAAATGAAAATGCATCGAGTTTTCTATTTGTTGTCTTCCATTTTTAAAACCTTGTACTCGTAAGTGAATTAATCAAACAAAAAACCGCAAGAGGATATTTTAGTGTCAAATGTCATCTTTCCAATGAGCATAAATCCGAAATTGTTTGATAGATACATCACGAGATATCGATCACTACAGACGTCTACCGAAATCATAATGGATTATTTTTTCCCCAAACTAATATTTTAAATTTTGTATTTAAATATTTCTGACCTAAGCCTCGGAAAAAGATACGGATGATTGGATGATTAGGATTTTATTATGTATAAAATATCTGAATATTTTAAGAATTAATATATCCTTAAAATATATTTTTTTAGTTAAAATAAGTAATTATTTTAGTTACAATAAATTTGGAATATAATATTCATAGAATAACAATATTTTGCATCTGCAATTTTATTTTCTCACTTGAATGTTTTGATCTATTTTTAATAATTTCGTAACTGCACGAAAATTAAAGTATTTATAATACATAGTTAGTAATAACAAAATATTAATACACCATTAGAGTATTAATAATACATATTTTAGAAAATATGTAAATAATTATCCATTACGTTTATAATTATTATGATAAGTTATAGAGAGTTGCAATTAATTATACGCATACTATAACTATCCAGCGAAAGTGAGTTACCTAGAATTAATATTACAAAAATATGTTTCAACAGCCTGTTGAAAGTAAATGTCATTCTTACCGAAATTTCGAGACTAAAATTTGAATCTATGAAACTGGGGAAAATCTTATATTAAAATTTGAATTTCTTCATTTACTAATATTTCTCCTATTCTTGAGATTCTTATCGAAGATTATGCAAAACACGTTATCATAAAATATTTAAATTATAAGAAAACTTTTTCAAACCATGTATTTTAAACTCTTAGAAAAAAAGCCTTTTTTTCCATAAGATATGCATATTTATATTGAATAAACTTTAAAGAAACTGTGCTAGAAGTAACTGGAAAAGTCTTATTTTTTTTTCTTCCATTTCTGAAGGAATTTTATATAATTGCCTTTTTTCTTCAATTATGTTTTAATGTTTTATATTTTTTGCTAAAAATAATAAATACTCATTAATAAAAATTGTAGGAAATAAAAAATTACATTTTAATGAAAACAATATTTTGGCCATTTTGAATTCCCAAAAAAAAAAAAAAAATTAAAATACATTTCTCAAAATGGAAAATTCATTCAGTAGTAAGAAATCACATAGTTTCCTCAAAATTAAAATACATAGAGTTTTATAAATATATTTAGGATTAAATGTGAAATTTTATTATTTATTTTTAAAATATAGTTTTTTTTAAAAAAAAACAAGGATTTTCTAAAATATATTAATTTTTAAAATATTTGTAATAATTGACATAAAAAACTGTCTGTAATATTTTCAAATGTGTACTATGTACAAGACTTAATTTTACTTTTATTTCGTGCTTATTATTATATTATTTAACACATTGTTACTTATTAATTTTAAATTCTATTTATATATGTTAAAATTTTTATAAAAATAAATCCTGACGAAACAATTCTGCATTGTCAATAGGCAAATGTGTTTTATTCTTAAGTACTTTAAAAAATAATTTATTTAATTTAATTTTTATTTTATTAATTTTGACAATCATTTAATTTTGTGTGATATATTTCAAAGATTCCTTTATTATGAATTTTTAGATTAATGTTTAAAAAGATAAACATAAATACTCAATAAATTTGATATTATCAATATATTGATATAATTAAGTTTTTATTAATAGTAAGAAATTTTTAATAATTTTAAGTACAGATTATTTTTTGAAAATGATAGCTTGCATGAAAATTAAAAAAATTAAAACGTGTTCTTAATATCTATTCATTAATTGTTAATTTTAGAATCCATGTGCCTATCAATTAATAAAAACAGAAAAAATATTTATTAATCGCATTTATTTATGATTCAATATTATATTTTATGATTATTTTAGTTCTACTTAATTTGATGAGTTATATTTAAAAATGTAAGGTTTGAAAATCTGTTACATTTTTAAAAATAATTTATCATTGGGCATTAATGATGAATCAATTTGGTAGTCTGTATTATTCAATGTCACAAAATATTAATGCCTACTGTATTTTAAATTAATTAAATATAATTTTTTAATTTTACTCATTACAGAAATAAAAAGACAATAATATACAACATAAAAGTATATCTAGATTTTTAAAATAGGAAATTGAAATTAATGCAAATTGAATTTTACCATAAATAAAAAAAAATATTCAAAGAAATAACAATAAAATTTAACAAATCATATGATAATTTTAATAAAAAATATCTTTTAATGTTTCATATAAATTAATTTATTTTATGCGGTTTACACTTTTATTTTTAAATTTTTGTTGTGCATAAAGTTGGCATACATCACATAAAATAACGATTATATTTTAATGTGAACTGTTAAATATTTGTATACAAATAATTCACATTTAAGATTAATTTTTTCCTCTGAAACTCTTAAATATATAACTAATTTGAAGATAATAATGCAGGAAATTTAAAATATACAATAATCATAATTTTTTAATTAACTATATGTACTTCAGAATTGAAAGTTATTTCAACTCTATTACATTATTTATATTCAATTCTATACAATAGTAACACAAATGGACGATGTAAATTTGCACATGGGAATAATTCTACGATTATTATTAAAGGTAGAAATCAAGAAAAAATGTATTTGTATCTACATTAAAGCAGGAAAGTTTAATTTTCTTGTTGTTTTAAATTGAATTATTAAAAATACGACGTAAATAGAGGTAAGGTTTCATAGGTCTTTTATAATATATATATATATATATATATATATATATATAAAGATGTAAGTATCATATAGTACAAATTCCTTATTACTTAATACTTAATGTCTTGTATAAGGAAAAAAATACTA
>JAPDSC010015143.1:1463764-1487291 GCA_026290005.1 Latrodectus geometricus | reverse complement strand
GAACAGTGATTTTCATAAAATATAGATGAAAAATATTAAGGTATTCTACAGGAGAAAATGTGTTTGTTTCCCAAACAAAAAATACACTTATTTGGAGAACTGTAACAGTCTCTCAAGATCCCCGATAGTATGTATTTAAGAAAGATGAGAGTGTTTTGTTCACAAACATCCAAAACTGTCGAATGCACTAAAGTACTACAGAGTATCATTTGTAACAGATAAAAACACATTCATTAATTCTATTTTACTCAAACCCTGTAATTTTGTGGCTCGTTCATCAATTTCTGAATGCTAGACAGGAGTAAAAAATAGTGATTTTCTACAAGACCTGTCATTTTCGAAAGAAATTTCGAGGTCTTTCCTTAAAATTTAGTAATTTTATGCAGATATTTTTCCAATATTTTATTTTGAAATGTTTTTGAAGATAAATGATTTTATAAAACAACGTTTTCCTAATGTATTCGCCTTAGAATTCTTTGTTTTTCCTAGTATTTATTTTATGTCTGAGTAAATGATATATATATATATATATATATATATATATATATATAAAGAAAGTTTATTTTTTTAAATAATTATAAAATGATTAAAAGTAGCAAATTAAAGCTTTTAAAAGGAACCGATGTTTAAAGTATTTTTTTTTCCCAGTATGGGATGATACTAAATCATATTTGTAAATAATAAAAAAAAATATATTGTTTATTTACGTTAGTGTCAAATACGTTGCCTATTATAGTTAAGCTAAATTGTTGAATATATAAAGAAAGTTTATTTTTTTAAATAATTATAAAATGATTAAAAGTAGCAAATTAAAGCTTTTAAAGGAACCGATGTTTAAAGTATTTTTTCCCAGTATGTGATGATACTAAATCATATTTGTAAATAATAAAAAAATATATATTGTTTATTTACGTTAGTGTCAAATAGGTTGCTTATTATAGTTAAGCTAAATTGTTGAATTTTGTTAATTGTTTAATTATGCTCATAATGTTTAAATTTTTTTATTATCTTCAATGCGTGTTTTTTTATAAAATTTGATAAAATTTTAAATTATTTATAAAAGATAATTCATGATTACATTATGTATTCATAGAAATTTAATAAAACTATGCAGCGAAAATTTTAAAAACTGCTTCCTAAATGTAATGATTTTAATTTATTTAAATTTCTTTTTATTTTTTTTATTTTCAAAACAATTAAATATTACGAGATTTATATTTTACTTAATAAAAATTATAATTTATACTCATTCATTGAAGTTACATTCATCATATATATCGATTGCAAAGTTTCTCGAAATTGAATCTTCTTAATTATTAGATTATTACTCATTTATATTCAATTATTTTTATTAACATAACCTACCAAATTAATTAATTGGTACATGAAATAAATTTTGGCATGGTAAGAAGCTATAAGTGTTTTGAAGATATAATAATATAAAATTTGCGTTTTTGTAGACGTTTATTTTTAATAGAATAACTGATAATCGATAAATCTAGCAAAAATAATGATACAAGTTATTTTTCTTTATAAAATTATGCATTCAAGGTATGAAAAATTGAAACTTAAATATTTATGGAAGATCGGTATAGTGGAAAGAGCAATTTATTCTTTACTTGACATTAATATCATCAATATTTTCATTCCATTACGATAAACCATGCAGCACTTTTTTAATCATCTTAAGCAATACTTAATTAATAAAAAAAGATTAATATTGTTTTAGGACATTTACACAACTGATTACATATGAATGGAAATTAATTATTTATTTTTATTGAGATTATGTCTATTTTTTTATTTTATTTTAGTTACTTTTATATGGGACAACTAAAAAAAAATCATGAGTATATGTTTAAAGCTCCAATAATGAAATTCATTTTTATAACAATATGATTGGTAATTTTATTTATATTTATGATTTTACATTCATCTTATATTTTCATTTATTTTTTCTATTCTTAATCATTTCAAAATTACCTAAAAAATATTAAATTTTAAATACAAAAGTTTATCTATTTCTGAACATGCAGAAATGTATGTAATATGGAGGAATGCAGAAAGTATGTTCTTATAATAAATATTGAACGATTATATAAAAAAAAATACTTGACTGGCATTCCGATATCTGCGAGTCGTGTGAAAAATATTTTTTTTTAAATAAATTAAATCAGAGTCCAGAAATTTCAATAAAAAGTTACACTTTTATTATATTTTTTGATAACGTATTAAATTCTGAAAACATAAGAACATCCTTCATTAAAGTAATAATTATAAATTCATAGATCTTTAGTAATACCGATAATTACATAAGCAAAGAAAAAATGTCTTGACGACATAACGTGGGATTTTTAAATTACCTTGTGAAATAATAGATATAGCTATCGTTAGTTGCCATTAATAATAAGGATGTTACATGAACATATGATATTACAAGTGTTAGATAATAGTTATGAAATCAATCACACAAATTCTCCTCTATAAGAACTTAATCTTTTACAAATTTTTGATTAAATTTAGAAAAAAATTTTAAAATGAGATATTTAATACGATATAAATACGCATAATTATTGAAACAAAATTAGTTATAATACTGCGTGTAAATGCTTCAACTAAATTCTGATTAATATACACCTATGACATATTTGCTTGAGACTTTTCACTTTTATATTTCCTTAGATTTCAAATAAGTAACTACTATTGTAATTTTATTCTATAAAATATAAAAAACTTAAGTTTTTCATTTGGAAATTTATTTTAGGAAGTATTCTTCTACTTAAATAAATCTTCCCAAATCCTCTTTCAAGGAAATTTGTACTCAGTCGAAAATATCATATACAATTTTATTTCCAATGATGTCGCAGATGTCATAGGACTGAGTAAGAATGCCTTTTACATGCTGCACATCAACGTCACTTGTGCAGGAACACTTGGAATCCATCTTATCTTTTCCAGTTCTAGAATTTTCTAGTTTCCTATCAAGATAATATATTTAAATAGAGAATATTTCTAGTATACACATCTGTATACTGTAATTTCTATGTGATGGTGTTATCAATTTTGTTTCGATAAACCATCATAGCATCCATATATATTATAGTCTTGCCCTTTTGATCAATTTCTGATCAAATAAAACTTATGAATATATCAAAAGTTAACAAAATACCGCATTCTACTCTTTCTAGAAACAAGAACAAAACAGATAAATGATATTTACAAAATAAGTGAAGAGAAGAAAATTTACAACATGAACAATCTTTGTTAATGAAATAATATTCAAGAGGATAACAGAGGTTTTTAATTGGGAATTTCACCATAAATGAGAATAATGGAAACTTATTCTATTCATAAATATTATATGTTTATTTATATTTATTTTCATTATTTTATGACATATTAAACATCAAAATATATCAAAAATTGTATATACACCCTGTAATAGCTTCCAATTCCATTGTAATAGTATGAACTAATGATTAATAGTGATACCATTATCATTCCCATTATAGTATCAGCTGAAAAGACTCTAAATTTTATCGCAGTTTACAAATAACAGTAAATTACAAGATATTCTTAATAATTAAATAAATCATATAATATATCTATTTTCTAAAATGAATTTGATTTCATGAAACATTCTATTAAAGCAAATTATATTCAATTAAAAAATGATGCATGATTTTTAATAAAAAAATAATTACTTTAGTTTTCTAAAGGGCGAATAAGAAAGGTGATGAATAACTATGTAATTTTATAATAATTAATTTAAAAACAGACACGCACTTAAAAAAAAATTCATTGGCATTTAATGATTAGTCAAATGAAATGTAATATTAATTTCATCACAAAGACAAATTTTCAATTTTAAAATAATACGAAAATACTTTAGATATTTTAGCGAATCATAATAGTTAAATATCTTCAGATACATGAATGTTGTCATTAGATACATGAGTCTCCTTATATACTTAATTATGTAAAAAATAAAAAAGAACAATTAAAAATATATTTATTTATATAAAATTAATTATAAAAATGCATGAACTCACAGGTGGAAGCATAAATAAAGTACATTGCGCAAATATTGTATGAAAATATGAAAATGGATTCTAAGTGCACTTTATTTAGAAACGTGTGAAAATAAATAGAAAAATAATTGAAGATATCTGTAAAAAATAAGCATCAGTTATGCCAATATATACACCAATAGAATCTTCTAAATTGTTTTTTCGGTCGAAATGAAAACGTAGCAATAAAATTGTAAGAACTCAAAAAGACTGTGGTTTCGAGGCGAAAGAAGATTAAACTAAGTATTAGGTTTCCCAAATGAGAAATACGATAGTTAGTGTTCCGAATGGATGTGGACAAAAACTTTCATACTACAAATACGACTGGATATATTACAGGTGATTATTAAAAATGAACTGTTTCGTCTTAGACGGTGTGCTGTTATCAGATGGCCAGTAGCACTATTCACTGGTGGGGAAATCAGGATCAATATTCATTACATCCTTTAACAATGTTTTCATTTTGCAAAACAACAGAAAGCTCTCTTTGGGGTGATATTGAAATATAATCTTGTGGATTATACTGAGAGATATGTTATATTATCTTCAGATTATTCATGGATTTTTGTAAGTATTGACTGTTGGGGAGTACAAATTTGAATGCGATCTAATGACCTGTTCAATCTATCCGCAAATGTGGAGTGCCATTCAACCCTAAAAATTAGCATAATGGTTTGACGCATCATTTCTTACAATGACAGGTAACAATTTATCCGCATGTTTTACAATATTGTTAAAAAATACATGAATGATATTCTACATTTGATAAAGTTAATGTTCTTGAAGCCAAGGTGCATGCTTGTTATTAGTAGAATAACGTCTACTCACAACATGAAGGCGTATTAACCTTCATTTGTTCAATGAAGGTATGTGTAAAGAAACGAAAACTTTGCTCTCTGTGTGAGACTTTGCTTTGTAGCATATAGGCACGACTTTGTCTTTATGGACGATAAATTAAAGCCAACATAAGGCTCAATAGGTGTATTAATACATCCAGTAGGAGGATATTCAAAGATTTGATTGCTTCCGGATCATAATACCATCGAAAGACCTGGTAAGCCCTTGGAAGGTTAATTTCTGCTCGAAGACCAGCTCCAACATTCATCAATGAATAAATGAATGGTGATAAAATGGGTATGGACTAGAAATGGGTTGTCAATAGAATTGATTGGGTAAACAGTATAAATTACTGATGCCAAAGTTGTGTAGTTGTTTCAGACAATCATACATTGTATTAAACATGGTTTTATTACTGATTTCTTTATTGATTTCTATTTAATTTTTGACTGGCAAGATGTTGGTTAGCTGCTGTAAGGGACAAGTAGCCAGTTTCGTTTTTTGGGTTGAAGTTGTGGCCATTTTTGCTTTCCTTTATATTGTTTTTATACCAGATGATATTTTGGCGTGCTTAGCTTTATTTGCTTAGAAAAACTATGTGGCTCTATAATCATTTCATCAGCTTATTATAACTAGTTTTTAGAAAATAAACAATGCCAGCTACACTACAAGGAGTAACATGCATATATTTTGAGTTTGTGCTAATCTATGAATTTACACACATTTATCTGTATGCTTAAATTTTTCATATTTCCTCTTTGATGTAGTATTTTTCGAGTAATTTTAAATGAAATATATGATAATATTTCCAAAGAAATTATGATTATTTTTAGATAAGTATGATGATGAAACATTAAAGTGGAAATATTTGATAAAACATGATAATCTTGACATTATGATTAATCTAAAAAGAACTCACTTAAATCATATTCATGATATTTTAAGATTTAAAAATATCTTGACTTAAACAACATTATAGGATACATAAAGGATACATAAATGGAAGTTAATAGAGACAAACGTACATAGCATTACTAAAAAATGTTTTTAATATAACTTAACGTCAAGGAATTTGAACTTTGAGCATGCACAAATTTTGTCGTTTCTGTTTGCGATTTTAAATAAACGCAAAGAGTGTTTTATTGCATATATACTGCAGAGTGACTGTATTAGAATGAAAGATATTAATTTAACAGCTTAAACATGGTTCTATACATGCACTTTAAATTTAATTCAAAATTTAATAAATTAAAATATGTTTGACTAAAACCATCTATACAAAATTCAATATGAACTGTGTCATGTATAAAAAAATACCGAAAGATTTTTTTTTTCTACTGTAAACTATTACAATAACTGAGCCCAATATATTTGTAGACACAATAAATATAAATCAATACTTTAGTAAGTTGGTTGTTTTAATTAATACTTTATAATAAGAACTTATAGTTTCCAAAATAAAAGTTTTCTCGTGAAAAATTGCATATTTATATATTTTTTTCCTTTCTTATAGAAATGCATTTTTTTGTTCTTTATTAATATTTAAGTCATCAGAGATTCAGAATTTAACATTAAACTCATTTCTGAACAAGAGAAAAAAGTAAACATTCCTTTTAACTTTAGAATAAATATTTCATATACAACTAATTTTCCAATTATATTTAAAATTGAATTAGTATTAACTATGAAGCATTTTATTCATAAAACTATATTTCTTATGTATAGGTTATTTAACTATTGGTTATAAATAAAAAAAAAAAAAACTTTATACGTACAATAAAATTTGCATTTTCTAAATTCTGGATCACGATAAAGCCGTTCTCTTAAGTACATGTTATTTAATTTCAGAAAAAGTAATGAATCATTCATGGAGTAATGAAAAAAATAATTACAAATTTGAAATTTTGTGTAAGTCTTAATTTAATATTGAAAATCAGAATAATTCTACTTTATTTATTTAGATTGAGGGTTCATTAGAAATCATCATAACAATATTTTCCATTATATATTGATAGTTATTTTTCACTCAGTTTTAAACTTATAAGAAATCTTTAACTTAATTTACCAAATTTTATATTTAATTTAAATGTATTCATATGTTTCACTTTATCCAGAGAAAGATGCAGCTTTTCCTCAAACTAAATTTTGTTGAATCCCAAAAGAGTTGGGCATGGTCTCTCAAAAAGCCAGGTGTGCTAAATTATGCAGGAGCAGAAGAAATTTCATTCAAAGAAAACTTTAATGAGACAATGAAATATATATTTTCGTAGTGAATTATTTATAGGTGTAGCAATCATCTTTGACAAAATTAATTTGGACTAGGGAAGCATCACTTAGTGTTATTGGTTTTTGCAGTGAGTGGATTTGATATTTCTAAGCAGTAATACATTCTGCTTAGAAGATACTAGTGTATCATCTTTTGTCAACTTTTGTACTAGTGTATCATCTTTTGTAATTAATTTTAGTTATGTTATTTTCAAAGTCATCAAGCAAATGTATCATGGTTTTCGAATGTACATACATGTGATCGTTACAATTAAAATGTCTGGTTCATTACTTTATGTTACATTATTCTCAAGTATATACAACACAGAACCCTGTTATAAAAAGATGTATTATTAGTAACTAATAATTATATTAATTTACATTCTTAAGTAGTTAACTAACATTTTAATATTTGATCATTACTGTAGTTCCTTCATTGTGGTAATAAGAAATCATGGTCATGATCGATTACTTTTTATTACATTTTATTACTTGATATTCATTACATGTTTAGTTTCAAAATAGCGGTGAACTGGGATGCCATATAGCAAGTATTCAGTACTGTTTATTGTTAAGATATTAGAAAAAGTATCATTAGCTATGATAGTTATGTCGAATCACCTTTAGTTTTATCTGAATTTACCTCGTTGGACTTCTTCCAGATAGGCAATCTTAAATAGCATATGGACCTCACCAAAAATTGCTAATCCTCAAAGCTATGTAATAATTGGTTCATCAGTCATGATATGAAATATGCTGCATGGGATTGTTAAAAAGTTTGTGCTTTTATTTTAATAAAATGAGAGCTGATAAAAAATAAACCATAAATATGAATAGCGACATTTATTTAATACTTTATTCGTGACAGAACTAATTATGAGTTTAATTCAATGCTTTTTTACACAAAATAGAGAAAAAAAATGAAAATGTTAATAGTTCCCAAAATACTTTAACTAAAATTTGGTACCTAATTTTTATAAAAGTGAACATTTGTACCTTAACAGTTTCAAAATTGTCGTTAATTAATTGCTTTACACATTTTATTTTACAAGAAATTTTATTACATTAGATATTAATGTAACATAACATTTCATTTTATAATAAAAGACATATTTTTAACACGAATAAAATGATGATACCTTTATTTTAATAACAGTATTTAGTCATACACAAGTTTTTAGTTATCATTCAGATAAGAGAAATTTTTCAGTTATTATCAATTAGTATCATCAGAGTAGTTCAGTTAATATCACTATTTAAGTATTTTTTACCATGTTAGAACAACGGATTTATCACTAATATATGAATGAAAATAAATATATATAATAAAAATATTTACCAAACATTATTTTTAAATAATAATGTACATTAAATTAGTATACAATGATTAAAAAATAAGCACATAAATACTTAATTTGCTTTCTTATTGATTAAATTAGAAGACATAATGGATAGTTATAAATGATTAACTGACAAATAAATTTGTATATTCGAATGATTAAGATTTAAGCATTTTCGTGAATGGTAGATTTACTTTAATGTTTCTAGTGTATTTTCCGAATTACCACACTGAATTTTTCATCACATATTTGTAATATTTTTTCTTAGAATTAAAATACAAAGTTTACAATATGTTAAAACTCTAGGAAGTTATGCATAGTTGTTTTATAAGTTACAAAAATAACTTTGAAAAGTGAATATTCATAGCAGTATTCATATTTTAAAGCAGACATAATAGCTGAAAAAGCTATTTGCTTTCAATGAAATATCAAATAGAGAGTTGCTTAGATATAAAAAAGGAGTGTTTTCTACTTTATCTTGAAGATAATACTTACATTTCACAATTCATTTTTTCCCAAAATATTTAAATATCCTAAAATACTCCACTAATATGAAAGACAATTATAAAAAATTCATTCCAATTTTTTAATAAAAATTACTTTATTTAGTTATTTAAAATGCGGAAGTTTTTCTAATATTCATGCTTAAGATAAAATGAACTACATATATGATTTTTGGTTTCTATACAGATGTTTAAATAGCATAAATGATGGAATGAGTTTTAATTTTAAATCTGTTAACTTATATTTTCTGAATAAAAATTAATTGAAAAAATAAATAACTTTTTATAAGTTTGGCCTCTATTTTAAAGTAAATAAGAAAACATTTTTACCAGAAAACTAATAAATTACCACTCTTGTAGATTGTCTTGTTTAATAAGGAGAAGGAAAAATACGATGATGTTGCCAGAATTTGAAGAAGATTAATTACAGTGATTTCTTTTGCGAAAAAAATGGATTGTAGTAAGGAAGATTATTTAACTTTTTTGAAGAATTAAAAAAAATCCTTTTGTGCTTTAACATAAGTTTTATATTCTTAGTGTTAATGGAATAAAAATAACAAGTTACAATAATCTAGAATTAAAACCAGGGAAGGGTAGAACCCTTAATTACATATTTTTCGATAGTTTAATAAATAAAAAGAAAAAATCGTTCATGAAAATTTAAGTCCATTGCTTCATTTTAGACTTCAAAATGATCAAACAATTTAGTATTTTGATAAATGAAGGATTTAATCTTCTTAAAAGAGATTAATTTGTAAATAGAAGCAAATTTGAATGTCAAAAGTTATTGAAAGTGAATTAAAAATTGAACATAATTATTTCTGCTTATGTAGCAATCCGAAGGTAAATACTTTCTTTTAAACGTAGTTTACAAACTTTTAACTTCACAAATATATATCACATTCAGTTTAAACTAAAGTAAGCTATTAGAATATTTTTAAGAAATTTATATGTAAACTAAAATTTTACTTATTTAAATAATCTGAAAATATATCTACAATATGTGTTGTTTTATACTTATATTTTAATATAAATTTAAAAGTATTTGATATTTTAATCCTTTTATTTAACGACTTTTTTAATTGTTATCCAAATTTCGTAAGGAATTTATGTTACAAAAGAGAGTACTGATTAAATACATTGAAATAAGTTACAGAAATGTTCAGCATATGAAATGAAATAAGCAAAAATTTTAAAATTCGCAATGATTTTCATCTCCATATTGTTGTAAAAGAGTATTGTTTTTAAAATTAATGTACATTTTCTGAAGATACAGAATGATTTACTTTGAATATATTTAAAAATTATGTGCATTTTAGGTGAAGTAAAACTTCGTCACTAATATAGTGACAAATAACGTTTTACACAAGGGTATTAATAAAAATAATTAATATAATATTTTAAAATGATGAAGTGATAAAAATGAAATATCCAATTAAAAAAAACCATGAATTAATAAAGACGTTCTGAGCAACGCAAAGTTAAAAAGATGAAAATATTATTAACAAACATACATTTCAATAATTTATATAATTATAAATTTCAAAAAATGTAATAAATTTGACCAAAATTAAAATAGGGAATATTTTATTTCATCAAAATCTTAAAATATATGTATAAAAATTTCTTCACAAACCATTTACATATGTCTTTTTTTTATATTATTTGTTGCAAATTTGATTAGGATAAATAAGAAAAATGTATACTTTTTAAATTGCAAAATTTTTTAACTAAAACATTCTCTAAAAATAATCAAATTGTATTTATATATAGATTAATTTTATAAATTTTTTGTCATGCTTATTTCTAAGGTTTAATAATTTGTCTTCCAGTTACATAAATAAAAATGGGATTTTTTTTCATATTTTCTGTTTACTTATTGTATTTTAAACTGCGTATTTTAACAATACTCTTAAAACATTGCAATCGGAGTCTAATTTTTTTATATATTATAGGCATTAATAATAAATTTAAATTTCTTGTAAGTCAATATAAAATATGTTACTGAAAGCTTATTATAATGTTTCTGTCACTTTCAATTTTTTTTTCTAAATTCTAGTAATATTTGAAAATCTGCAAGATTTCCAACTGAAAGTTCTATAGACTAGCAAGGGTAAAATGTGTGTAGTTGTTAATTTTTCTTTTAAAATATACACAATAGAATATTTAAAAAGTTCTATTAAACGAAAATAAACTTAGAACAACTAAAGAAATTAGAAAAAATCTAATAGAGATTGAACCTGGTATGCGCATGGAATCAACGAACAAGAAACATCTCATTTGAAAGGAGACCTTCACTTTTTTTCTAACGGTGGGCACTTGGGTGTAAGTAGTTCTCCACAAGAAGACCGGATACTGCTACTCATTTATCGTTACCCGGTGGGTACCTGTGAACCAAGTCACGGAGGCACATAGCATTCCCTACGTCACACCACCACAATCCCATTCAAAGAGCGAGCCACATTCATCCATCATCACAGAAAAGGATAAGAAATACAGATAAAGAGAAAATATGTCCATGCCCGGTCAGGGATTCAAACCTAGGTCCTCCCCATCCGTAGGCAGATACGATAACCTTTTGGCAGGATGGGTGACAAAATTTCCAGAAATGTACAACCTTTAAATATGTATTTGTGACAAAAATGAAAACCTGGAAAATTTTGAAACACAATAGAAGTATATAAGCCCAAAAAGAAGCATAAAATCTTTCTATATCCATAAACTGAGGAAAATCTTTCGAAATATTTTAAAGAAAATCACTTCGAAAATCGCAATGATACCATTATGCCAGGAAAAATCCCAAATTAAAATATTTAATATTTCACAGTGGATATGCAAAAAAGCAGAGCGTTGTAATAACATAATTGTAATAAAGTGTTATGTTGTAATAAATTTGAGCTTCAACATGTGTAATTTTAAGATATAAATTTTCGTACATGATACTATAATTCATGTCTCTTGGAATAATATCCGAAAACGCTCACATAACCATGACCGATATGAATTTGATTTCCTAATCGATTTTTCCATTTAGAACCAAGAGAGCAACTATAAGTAAACAGAAATCATGTGCAGTAATTATTAGGTTGAGTTAAAGATTGAAGGATTAATATTACACAGAACCTGAGAATTTCCATTGAGACATTCCAATAGAGTCTTAAAGACAACCGTTTCATATTAACAATTTACACAATATTCACAATTTTTGTAAGGCCTGTAATCGAACGCATTAGTTATCACGAGATATCACAATATAAAATTTTAACAATCACAAAAGAGAAGATACGGGAAGATTATTAAGCTAAACTATATCCATTTGAAATAATACTAAGCAGTCAACAAAATCACCATACACTCAATAAGAAAAAAAGAAAAGAAAACGCAAACAGTTCCTTTGTTGTTATAATAGAGCATTATCTTCTAATTCCAAATAGTGGTAATGAGCACTATGCTACGGTGAGCAGCTGGTGTCACAAAGTAAACACCATTGGTTGTTTCAAACCAGCTAAGTATTCATCGTTCTTTATAGGAATTTTTTATTAGCAACTGTGCTTGTAATTCATATTTGCAAATGCCAAATTCGGAAAAATTACAAATTGTTTAATAAAACTAAATAAAATAAAATTTTGTGCTTAATAAAACAAAAACAAAGTACTTAATAAAACAAAATTTTATTTATAAACTAAGAAGAAATATTATTTTTCTGTTGCTCAACTGTAATTTTTATCGAACTGACCTCCATATCCAAAAATTTTGGTTTCTTAAGTCTTTTCCAGAATGAGTCCCTATGGTAAAATATTTTTCCACTCCAAAATGAAAAACTTGAAATATAAGGAAGATCAAGAAATATTTACGCATCCATTACTAGCTTCAATCTTTTCAATTGTAATTATTCTTATTTATGTGTCGGAAATGAGTAATTTTGGATAAATCCCAAACACCTCATCACAGATGAATGAGGAGAAAGCATAAATGCAAACCCCGTTTTTCTTTGCTGACAATGTCAGGAAACGAGTAAATTCTTACACTCAAAGAAAAGAATTTTCCGATCACTGAACCAATAATGGTATATTGCCCTTAAACAGAAGATTCTACAATATCTTTTAACTGATAGGTTGAAAAATGTTGTAGAATTTTATTATATTCATGAGAAATTGCTTCCCTACTGGCTTCTTCACAAATAATGAGTAATTTTCTTATTCTAAGGAGATACCAAGAGAATTTCCCGCGTTCTATGCTGATAAATACGCATATAAACAGTAAAAACAAACAATAACCATTTCCTGTTACTCAATATGGACTAGTTTATAGTCTGAAGCAGAACCATGACCATCAATGAGAGTGCATTTTTTGATGCTACGTAGTGCACACACTAATGGCTGTTATAAGAAATCCTTGTATCGATTTCGTTAGGTACATTTTAGGAGATATTTATAAGGATAGTATGCTGTATGTACATGTTACACGCGTGAAATCCTTGAAAACTCGCTCTAATCTACCCCAAAAGTTATGCAGGAATAATATCCAAATCCCGTTTCGCTGTTATATGGATCCATATCCAATATCCATTTATCGTTGTTAAATAATATTTCGGCCGAACTAGGAGCCTTTCGTTCTAAAGTCCTACCATTAGACCACATAATAACATGATACAATATTTGATAAGATTAACAGTTTTGCAGTTTAGAACAGTCAGTTAAGAACACACAATTAAAATTTCCAGTAATGAATTAAAAGTACTTTCATTTGGAAATGAAATTATTTGTAACGTTTTTATAATTTAATGATCGCAAATCAGATCTTTTTTCAACTTTCAATATGTAAATTTTATCCTGAATAGTTACGAAATAGTTTGTACTTTAAATTATATATATATATATATATATATATATATATATATATAAGCCTACTCTTACTAAACATAAAATACAATTATTTAATTATTAGATTTAAGCTAATAGTTTTTACACTAAATTGTTTGCAAATATCATAGACTAAAAATTGTTATACGTTTTACAAAATAAGTTTATTATTTATGATAAATACATTTTTGCTAAAGATATCTTATTCTCTAAATTAAACCAACATTTTTGGAAGAAAATATGTTCATCATAACATTTGAATTCCCCAAACGCATGATAACATTTCTTCTAACTATAAATCTCCATTCACCCAAAATAAACCCAACACTCGCTTCGGTTGGCATAGTTTCTATATGGTTCGAATTCCAAATGCCGAGGTTAGCTAATTACTAGTGCCCAACAGCGTGGTTCCATTTTCAATTACCATGTTGTATTAACTGTGAGGGAATGCATGAAATACTAATTTCGCAGCTAGATTTTTACGCCACATACCTCAAAATTGCATATACGATATTCACTACTTTTAAACCAGAAATTAGGGAAGAAACTTTGTTTCAATGTGTTTAAATAAAGTGACATACAATCGCTTAATTTACGGAAAATATAAATTTAGAACACTTAAAAAAGTTCTATAATCCCATTTCTACAAATAAGAATGTAGTATTGTTTTTATTAACTTGCAACTTTATGGATTACTATTAGGATTAATCAATTAATGAATTTATTAGAATTTTTTAGTAGTTCTTAATTGCCTAATCTTTAATAATGTTTTAAAATTTAAATAATTAGGTTTTTTTGAAAAAAGTTCTTATTTGTATTTTCATGTAATGAATCGCAATAGAATTTCTGCTATTTAAATACTTCAAGGAAAACTTCAATCTACGTATAAATATCTGTTTAGTATTTTTATAAATATCTATCATAAAAATGTTTAGATAAAGTTAAATAAATCAATCATGAAACAAAAAGAAGGAAAGGTTCTTAAATTTTAAATTCATTAAACGCAAACAATAAATTAATTCAAAATCTAGTGAGAGAGATAAAATCTCTAAGCAGGGAAGAACACCTGCATCACTTTAAAAAGAAGCTGTTGTTCTTCCGATAAAATCCGGTACAATGACGCGTCATCACTCTTTTAAATCCTTTCTTCTCAACAACTATTTTAGTATAGTTGATGCGCTCTCCTTTTCTTTTGAATACTATACGCAAAGTTCGGAGATATTTTTATCTAAGAAGACAACGAAAGTTACACCATGCGATCACTTTTAATTTATAAAATTTTCCCTCGTAGGGGAACTTAATCCCTCGTGTCATTGCATGTCTTCCTTAACAACACATTCTGGTTTGGCAAAGGATGGATTAAAAGTAATTAGATATACGTCTTTCTAGAAAACCAAGCCGTTCAATTTTAAAATGAAGAAGAAGGTTTATTATTCAACGTTTTATATTGTTCGCTTGATTTAAATTAAATTTTCTTTTTTTTTATTTATATTATCTTTTACCAATTTTTTCTTGTTCACGGATTTGGGGTAGTCTTTGATAGGCTATAATGAAATTGACGCTGAAAATAAATTATATGATTGCCTAATTTCCTTTTCTTTTTATCGTGGTTCGAAAGAAATGGTGTAACTTAATTTAAGGATGTTGACAAAGGAGTAGAAAGCAGAGGAGATGAAAACAGCATGATTTAGTTCTCCTTATCATTTTAGGTTTTATACTGTAATAATTTTTATTGAAAATCTAATTACAATTGTTTTATTTTGCATTTTATTTTAACAAATGTAGATATAAATAAGTATAAACATATCATTCAGTCGATAAACATATTGGAAAATTCTTTTACACTAAACGTTAACCACTTCTTTAATTCCTAAAAGTCTTCATTCCAATTTTTAATTTAAAAAACATTTTTTTTTCTTTTCAGTAAAAAGTAATGATTGTATAAAATATATGAATTACATTATTTCATTATTTTAAAGAAAAAACATCATCGTAGATTTCAATTTTCAAAGATTACGAAGATTTCAATGTATAATTTTAATTTAATTTCTATGGCAAATTGTCCTTATAAATTGAATATTATTCATTTCAACAAATAAATATTTTGAAATCTTCCATTTGAATTAAATATTACACTAGAAATTATGTAAGTACAGATTTCATATAATGGAATTTTTTTTAAACATTCGTAAATGTTTATTGCATAAAATCTATAGCGTTTTATTGGCATTGCAAAAAATTGCTAAGACAAAAAAAAATCTTTGGACTAAATAGTATTTTTTTCTCTATTATTCCAAATATAAAGAGCAATAACATACTTGATAATTTTTAATTACTTTGACATATCAGTTATTGTAATAATTATTGTGCCCTTAGATTTTATTAAAAGACACCTTTTTATTCTGAATAAATGTTGAAATTTGGATTTTTTTACATAAATATACATTTATTTTTTGACATATTATAGTTGTATAAAATTAAAATTGAGTGAGATAAAATTCCAACTTAAAATTTGATGTTAATACCAGTCTTGCATTTTTTTGTTTCTTCATAAATTATTATTGACTTTTATATCAGATAATATAAAATATATGGAAAATATAATATAAAATATGGAAATATATATCCTACTGTATGGTTTTAAATAGGGTAAGCATAATTTAATTAAGTTCATAGACTTCGCGTTGTGCAAATAAGTATTTCATATTAAATCTTAAATTCTTTTAATGTTGTATATTTCTTAATTTAAAATAATAAAATGATATAATCAGCAAAGTAACAAATCTATAGTGATTTAACAGTTTTAACTGCATTTTTTAAGGTTTTTCTATAATTACACTCATTTAATAAATGTTAAATAATTTAAGTAAGAAACATATTCTAAACCAATGGAAAAGTGCAGTAGTATCTAGTTTATATTTTATAAATATTAAATACTTTTCTAATACCAATAACAAAAATATATTTTTAAAATAACTTCAACAGCACTTTATCGATTGAAAAATGTTTTATTTAGTGTACTTTTATAATAAGCAATTATTTATTTTAACAAGTTTGCAAAATCTTCTCTAACTAGAATACATTTAAATTTTTTGATAAAAGTAAAATAAAATTATTATTATGATAATTCATTGAAAATATTTTAAAACATATTTAATAGAATAAATATTTTTCTTACAGAAATAATTTATTTTCCAAATTTTGTTTATTTTCCAAAACGTTCAATAAATTAAAATATGGTTTTAACAATAAGTGACTGATAGAACGATATGTTTACATGTATAAATGTTCAATACCTTCATTGATTATTTCCTTCTCAAAATATCAATACTTTATTTATTTAATTAATGGTTTCTTAGTTTAACTATTACAATATTCATAAAATATACATTTTATAACGAAGCATTTTATATCAAGAATATTATTCATGGAAAAACAAGTGAAAATTCATTATTTTATTTAAAAAAAATTTATAAATGTACTTCATTAAAAATGTATATTGATAGAAGCTATAAAAATTTAGCGGAATTCAATACTCATTATATTTAAAATTATAGTCATAAACTTAAATATAATGAACTTCATTTAAACGAGATTGGTAGTTTATAGTATACATAAATAACAAAATAAATTTAGATGTTTTCAAACTTGTGTTTTTTTTTTAATTCTAATCAAGAATTAATAAAAAAAGGAGATTTCCTCTTCTTAAAAATGTAAATAATGTAATTCTCAATTTCTCGATTTTTTTTTTTTTTTTTTTTTTTTTTTTTAGATTTATTATTGAAGAATTAATTCATTAATATTTAAAGTTACTGAATTAACTCTTAAAATAAGTGCATAAAATATTAAAAATAAGTCCTAGTTTTGCAAAAATGAATTTATTAACAATCATTTCTAGAAAATTATTCAAGCTATAATTTTTGAAACTGTAACTTAAACGAATAAAAACGAAATGTAGGATTAAAATTATTTCTAAGAGTTATTGTGCTCATTATGTTTCATCCCACGTTTCATTGTATCTATTCTCAAAAATGAATGTTTAAATTTAATATTTTGTATGTAATTAAGTACGCGTTGAAATATTCTGTTTACTTAGAATGCATTCTCGTTTCTTATATTTCAATTATGAATGTCTTTCTCTCAGTTGCTTAAATAATGTTTGTAAGTTATTGTTTGCAAGTCCCAGCATTGAATCAATACGCTGTATTTCATTTAAACTATCTTGCTTTTGTCTCTGAGGACCTATTCACATAAGCGATCATGTCAGATTTGCAAATTTCAACCTTGTCTGCTAATTAAATATTAAGAAAAATGAGCATAGATGCATGTTAAACTGTTTTAGGTTAACTGAGGAATAAATCATCTTACTAAACAGCATGTAAATGCTGTTCAGTAAGGTGATTTATTCGTCAAGTTCATATAAAAGCAATTGGTAATTTTTATTTAGTTAAGTGGAAAGCGGAGAAATAAGTTTCGGGTACAAAAATAACTTTAAATAAGGAGAAATAAATGTGTGCATATGTGAGTTTTATGATGTATGTAATGAAGATATGAAATTTAAATTTCATAATATTTTGGTTAATTTCGTACATCGTTACAAGTATTTTATGAAACTTGTAGCCATTAATGTTTTGAAAATTAGTTTGATTGGAAAAGATTTAAACTCCTTTATTCCTTAGAAAGTATATTAATTTTTAAATTTAATGCATTACACGCAGATCAAAGAATTATTTAAAAGAAATTAAGAATAGAATCATCTGCATCTTCGTTGCACAAATACAGGTTATATATTTATATAAATTGAAAAAATTTGAAACATAACTTCAGTTTATATATAAGTGAAATATCATATTCATACATTATGTAATTCTTACATCAAAAGGTCAGCATATAAACAAACAAAAAAATTATAAGAAGTGACTTTTTCTAAAGAGTTACATCTTACTTTTGAATCATTCGTCTATAACTATTCTCATAATTTTATTAAGTATTGTTTTTAAATATGAATTATTAAGTAATATTTTTAATAATGAAATTTATTCCCGAAAATATGTATGACATCCTATGGAAATAGGTGCAATTATGATGTAACTAAATTTTTTGACTATGTGCAAGTACATGGTGATTACATTGTATTGTGAAAGCAAGTCGTTGTAAATTATCATAATGTCATATCATATAATGTCATTTAATCTGATTTAATTTACAATTTTGTAAAGACGACACAAGCTATATTTTAAATGATAAAATTTATTAAATCAGTGAATGTATAACTTTAAATAACTTTTTTTAACTATCTGATTTCAATTTAAGTCTGACAAAATATCATTTAAATAAATTTTAATGATGATTGAATTTGATAATTGAATCTGATAAATAATGAATTTGATAAATGAATAATTGAAAATTGAAGCTGTATTTTAATGGGTTGATATAAAATAATGAGTATAGAATATATAAAAGTAATGAATATGAAACACCGAATGTTATTAGTTAAACACATATTTAATATATTACATAGATTTAAGAACATGATCATATTTTTGTAATTTTACACATTGCTGAGGATTGTAATAATAGTAGAAAATTGTATGCGATAATTTATTGTATACATTTTATAATTGTCCATTGGTTAAAATCCACGTTGTACACCAAATAATTCTCCAAATTTAAATTTCATTGTCAAATATTGCCTATAATTTATTTCCATAGTATTATTTAATTATTTCAGTAATGTCAAGAGGTATCTTGAAATGAAAATATTTGGTATTATTAAATATTTTTCATTCTCAATTTATCATAAACCAAACTCTCGATTAAATTTTTATACATAGTTTAAAGATATTTAATTTATTTTTACAATTTGAGATTTATTTAAAATGCTTCCTTTTTGATTTATTTTAATTCAATTTTTATCTCACATAATCATTGAGATTTATGTTTACTGAGAACTGGATTATTGAGAACTTAGAAAACTATATGAAGGTGTTAAAAATTTGTATGTAAAATAAATTACTTGATGACTACTTATTTCTTACAGTTCATATATCTAAAGGGTCTGCTTCTTTCAAATAACGTGATAAAGTTAATGAACAGAGGTATAAGCCATGGCAATCACGTCCGGCACTTAAATTTTAGTAATCTTCTTACCTTGAAGACAAAGTAGAAGTGAGAAATTTTATTCACAAACAACGTGGTGAAGATCAAAATCTCTCTCCATATACTTTTTACTTATGAAGTGTAATTTATAACAATAAAAATAATTTGTCAGAATAACATGCTTGGTTCACATGCTTTAAAATGCACGTAGTAATTTTGAATTTCATTTAAAAATGACATGTGCAAATTGCTTGGAAAAATTTATAGGTATATTTATTTGATTAGGATTGACAGGGACACAGGGACTTAGCACATCAAACTTTTCTAGAGGAATGTACAGTGAAATATTTTCTATGCAATCTTCTTTTACAAGTATTTTTGGAAAATGTGAGAAATATCTCTTCATAATGTGATGTACACTAAAATTCACTGATGCAGTAAACATGACACTGGAATAAAAATAAGATCATTGCAAAAATGACGAACCATCGATAAGAATGTGTGTAGCACTTCTTGACGTTGTTGTTGTCTTGTGTCAGCTATGCTGGCAGTATGGGATGCATTGTCCCACTTTTCCAACTGAACCATAATTTGTTGAGAGTTGTAGAGTTCGACTTCCTTAGTAAACACATGGCTTAGGTACCCGTTTTTAGGGTAGGCAACCATTCACAACCCATTTATTCAAGCAAAGGACAAATATAGGATAGAAAGAGAAAAAACATCCATGCTCAAACTGAGATTAAATCTTAGGACCTCCCCATTCGCATTCAGGCAACCATTGGACAGAGTAGGCAGCAGCTTCTCTTGATTACGACATTGAATAAAAAATGTTTGAAAGGACATATTTAATAAAAAGCCCTTTCTATTGTATCTAAGATTACATACTAGACTCGTTTAAAAAATTTAAGAAAAATTAAAGGTAAGAATATGATTTCTGAACAATCTATTGAGAAGAATTCATTATGAGATGTAATCAATTATCAGTTCCTTTTAATACAAGATCATAATAAATTACCATCCAATACTGGTATCGCTTAGGGCATTTAATTTATTTACTTCATAACTTATAGACATATATTAAGTTTTAGAACCGAACCATCCAACAAATTTTTACTTCTTAATATTTCTTGATCGTGGTCTGTAATTTATATGTTCCACTATTTTAAATGTACTATTCACTAAACTATGTCAGCAAATTTGTTTTAACTTGTAGTTAATTTTAGTGAAAAATAAGGAATAATTCAATCAAATGCATACATTTTGCTCAACAATATCTTTTTTGTCTCATAGAAATTCCAATGTTTGTTTATTTATACAATTTTCGTAATCTTTTTCAGAGAATTTTGATATTACGTTTGTAAAAATTTTAATATTCCTTGATGATATTAATTCCTAAATATCATCCGATGGCTGAGTAGTTAACGTTTCTGATTCATAGGCTGTTAGTCGCGGTTTTGAATCTTGGTTCGGGTTTGGAAGTTCCTTTCCCACTCCGTGTTTCACTGTCCTTTCTCCTGAAGTGATGAATGAATCTGACCCACCATATAAACACATTTTTGATAATGTGACTCGCAATCTTATTTTCGTTCACACCAGCTCCAACTCTGTACTCAGCTAACAATAAATGAGTAGCAGCTTCCGGCTTTGTAGTGGAAAAGGGTTAACCCTCCAATCCCTGCGGATGAAAAATTCATAAATGCTATAATATCAAAAATATTTTATTCCCATTAAACGGCAATATATATAACAATATGTTTTATAACTTTTAACTTTTTAGATCAAAATAAAGTTTGAAGTTCCAAAAAAAATCTGTTAAGTTATAAAAAAATTAATCACTGATTAACTTTTTGAATAATATTATCTATTTAAAATACATTAGTCCAAAACACTTTTAAAGATGTCTGACTTAATGATCAGTGATAAAAATGTTATTAAATATATTTCTTGCCCCTATGACGCTCTTTTAAATTATAAAAATAATCAATGGAATTAATGAATTATTACATTTCATTTACTTGTTTTATGATTTTAAACTCATTTAAGGCGTCAATAATACAATTTTAAGTAATTTTAAAATTCTCCTATTTCTTATATTTAAATTATTAATGTAAAATTAAGAAATAAATACTTTGATAACAATACTTTTCTTCACGTTTTAGAGCTAATTAGAATTTAAATAGTGTATATTTTTTTAAGTGAGATATAAATATACTGAAATATAATTAAATTATTATGTATATTATGCATATAATTCACTGAAATATGATATTTTACAAAAGAGAATTTTTTTTTATTTTTAATTTTTAAAATATACTCAGTAAATTATTTATATCAGTTTTCACAATTTTTTAATTCATTATATATTTCTAAGTATTTTATACAGAAGACTTTTGTTTTTCGAATGCGTAGAAACCAATGAAATGGTTCTCAAATTCTAAAGTTCGTAAAATAGGAAAATAAATGTTAAATCTTAAATCACATTTTACAAAGTACTATCAGAAAAACATATTTAGCGGACACCATATAAGAAACACATACAGAATATAATTCACAATAAAAATATTTAAAATTATTTTATCGAACAAAAAAATGAGGTAAAGCAACCATTTTTATTTTTGTTTGTTTCATAACTGCTTTAACTGCATTTTAAAAGCTTGTTTTCAAACTCCTTATTTTTCCATTCATTGAAACTTTCGATATTTCTTAGTAGTAACTACAACCTAACCTACATATAAACCGATGTGAAATGAAAAGGTTTGCAGTAGGTTTGTTTGAGGAAGTCTCCAATTAAACATTTTTAGCAGTCACTTATGATGGTGGGTTCAATTAAGCCTCAAACTGATCTACAAATGAATAGAGTACGTAGGAGACGAATCGAGGCCATGATCTCGCTTTGAAAAAGTATCTTAAGACATTTTTACTCGAAGCTTCTGATTATGTTCCGGTGTATGATTTGCAAGATGTGAATTTCATTAAGTTTGAGGAATATCATAAAAAATATATTAAAACATTCGTGATTTCAACATCAGCGTTGCAATTAATTATCGATGATTCAAATATTTAAAGTTTTACCAAAAATAAAATCCATCTAAATTCCTTAAATGTCAGAGAAATCAAATAATTAAACAAAAAGAAATAATTCATAAAAATGAGTTAGTGAAAAACAGATTTTTGAATTTTGTGATGGTAAATATATATTAAAATTATCATTGTGTCCTTATATGAGCATTTTAGGAAATAGATAGTATTAACCATAAATACGTAAATATTTAAAGGATTCATATAACAAACAACAGCTGTATTCAAATTTTTATACGCTTTGTAGCATTGTTTTCTTGTTAACACTTTCATTATGCTTTTCAGGGATTTTGGCTTAGGTAACACACTTTTTGTGCTCCTTTTGTAATTAATTTATTTTCCAAATATTTAAAAATTATTTGGTAGCAATTTCCTTAAGAACATAATCTCATGAAATTTATTACTATGTCTGATTAATCATTTTATAAAATTGTCCGTTATTCATGGCCATTAATAATTTCTACATGTTCTCT
>JAPDSC010015143.1:1436160-1463664 GCA_026290005.1 Latrodectus geometricus | reverse complement strand
TATATATATATATATATTTAGTTTCCTATAGCTATATAATGGATTTTTAACTATGTTAGAATTATTTATTAGTAAGCAAAGTAAACAAAATATAAAATCATTTCATTACAAAAAATTCTTTAAGTTCATTAATTATATTTATATGGTTGAATACAAATAAAAGTATGATTTTAATTTCTTTTACTTAAAATTATTACTATCATTTATTAATTTAAAGGTTTTTCATTTAAATCTTTATTTTAAATCCATCTTATATTTTTCTTTATATGAAACTTGTAATTAAATTTTTAATGCTTGTATATATTTTTAATGCTTTCAATATAAATATATTTATATTGAAAGTGTTAAGATATACGAAATAAATATAATTTTATTTATGAATTTATTTAATTGTTTACTTTTGACTCATAAATTTGGTCTTTTCTCACTGAAAATAACTTTAAATAATTAAGGAAAAAGAAATGAATAAATGTATTTATAATTTCCAATAAGGACTATTTCAACAAATTATTTTTCTATGTTTTGTACTTGTAATTTAAAGCATTTTAATGTTTACATGATGTGAATTCTTTATTTATTTATTCAAGTTCATTTTACAAAAATCATAATTACTCTTTCTCATTATAAAAGTTTTTAGAATAATATGCAAAAAGCTTTAATCATGCATAATTTAAATTAATTTTGAAAGTAAATAATAAAATCAAAGCAAATACTTTTTCACTTAATAATTTCTAAAAATTCAAATAATTTACGATGGTTTTTATTTTTAGTTAATACAAAAGAGAAAGCAATGTTTGTTTTGAAACTAATTTAATATGTTTTTTTAAAGAAAGGTCAACACATCATTTTCATATATATATTAAAATTTAAAACAAGCATAAGCAAACATGGAACTAGATTTGTCAAATTTATAAAAAATGTCATAATAAAATTAGTCTAAAGTTGAATTTTTAGTTTAATAAGCAAATATGATGAAATAATTATTTATCATACATAATAATTACTTTCATTTTAAAAATTTACCAGCTTTTTTTTTGTACCTTAAATATTTTTACGAAATTAAAAATTAAAAACTTTATAATTTTACTTGGTTTTAATTGGAATGAATTTTATACAAGGTTTACGCCACAGTAAAAAAACAAATTAAACAATTTTCTGACAATAGGTTTGAAATGAAAAGAAAATTAAGTGGTACTTCTATTTAATTCAGGTATTCCTAAATGTACATTGATTGTAGGACCATAATGGCAAAGATATATATTTATGATTGTAAAAAAGTTTGTTATATTACCAAAGCCGAAAAAATCTATTAATCCTCTATTACTCAATACATTTTTATAATATATGTTAATTTATTGGAAAGTAATTTTCTGTCCATTACATTTATTATAAAAATAGAAAGTACATTGAAATCCAAACTATATATATATTGCAGCGCCAATTAATGATTTATGTGAATATAATATAGAAGATATTCTCAATAAATATAAATGTATCTATTATTTTGTAGTATCGTTTCTTAATTTAGGTAAAAAAAAAAAAAAAAAAAAAAAAAAAACAATCAACTGTATATTTCACAACTACATTTTCACAATTCTCGTCAACATAATTAATTTAATGTTGCTTTAGATTAATTTTAAGAAACTGTTCATTTTGAAATTGTATCAGATTTTCTTTTAAATTATATTCGCTTCTTTTAATTAATATTTCTGGAATTATATTCTTGCTTACTTCGAGTAACTTCAAAGATCAGATAATTTAATGAAAAAATATAAGTATGGATTTTAATAGAGAGAATTTACATTATTGTATGTAAAAGTTTTAATGAAAAAACTTTCATTGGTTATGAATTTAATTTATTGAAATACACAATTCAATATTCTATGAATTTTCATTTAAATATTACTTAAATATTTCATCCGAATGTAAATGATTATGAGATAAAAGGAAGCTATTGATATATTTGAATCAATAAAAATACTTTATAAGATAAATACGTAATTGTTATTTTCCACTTGACTGATTTTTAGTAAATATGAAGGATTATGTATCACGAGTTTCTAAATTTTAATAGAATATCTGCTGTGAAGAATTTTATTGCACATTCAAAAGAGGATTTTGTAATAGAATAGTTGAATTTTCAGAAAGAAAAATTCTTGGCTTGAAGATTATTCAAAATTGATATTTAAAAGAAATTAAATAGATAAATATTTTTAATGTTTATATACATTAATTTCTCATAATACATCTTTAATTAAATTTGATACGTGTAATGAAAAAGACAATTGGAAAGAAAAATAAAATATTATTTATTAAAATTATTTCAATTATTTTTAACTGTGAATAGAAAAATTTTTAGTGAGATAATAATTAAAAATATTTATATATTTTATAGCATTTTTATATATTTTTTAGTTTAATATATTAAACTTTTTTGTTTCAAATTATTTTGTACTTAAATAAGCTTTTTTTAAATGAAGTTATTGAAATTTACTTAATCATAAAAATAAACTATGGAATCACATTTGAAAAATAAGCCATAATATAAGCAAAATTTATCAAAAACAATAATAATAAGCTTATATTTTTAAACGATTAGCATTTAATAATAAATTGTTAATGAATTCCATGTCATTGGATGCATATATAAGTAATTTAAAACAATTTTATTGCTAGAGTGAAATCATAAAGCTTCCTGAAGTGAATATGTGATTAAAATATTAAAACAAATTATTAAAAAATATGTATACTCATAAATGATTCATAAAAGTATTTAAAAATTCAAATACTTAGTCAATCTTTTAAAAATTAGATATGTTGAAGAAATATTTGAATTATAAAAATGATGAGATTGCTTTGTAACTTAGATATGACTTTCTGGCTATTAAACGAGTTTTGAGCCTCTAAAACTTAAGCAGTTTAGGATTTATATAAATAAAAATTATTCGAATCATAATATAAAAGCTTCCCAATCAATTCAATAAAGCAGTATTATGATAAAAATGCTGTTTTAAAGACATCAGAAATTTATGAGTATAATATCAAAAAGTGCATTAATGGATTTTGTTAATTAAATTAAAAACAAATCATATTTATTTATATATATATATATATATATATATATATATATATATATATATATATAAAACAAAAGTATATTCTTAATAAATTAAAATATTTTTGCAAATATTTGTGAAATTAAATGTATTATTCACACATGTGAAAACACGATTTTTTTATGCACTTGTGCTATTCAAATATTTTAAATACATTTATGTTGTTCACATACATTTATAATGCAAAGAATATCTTTTATTTTAACTCCGTTTATTTAGTTACTTGTGGATTTTATGAATAATAGTAGGTATATTTTCTTAATTATTTCGAATTCTGTGCAGCAAACATTTTTTACCGAAAATTATATAACTAAGAAACTATTAAATAGTTAATTACTCCAAGATATTAAATATTTAAAATTTTATGAGCATTATATAACTAGACAATATTGACAACTTAATTAGAAATGCTACTAATTAAGCTAGTAAAAGTCTAGGGCTTTTGAAACAAGATGCTATCCATTTAGTATTCATTAAATATAAATAACGTTTAACATATTTAATAACTGCGTTTAAGTATTTGTTTTTTTATAAATACATTTAAGTGTTTAGGAATAATTTTTATGGCAGTTTTTAAACAGAAAATTTATATATTTTTTTTCTAAATTTATTTTTGAACAGCATGTTAAATACAATTCTAGTCAAGTTTACATTTTTTTTAAATTTTTTTATCTTAGATAAAATTATTTTAATAGCCTAATGTATATTCTCTTGTTAGTTTTTTTAAGTTAAAATATAATTGATATCACTTTTTTCATCAAAAAATTTAAAATTGCTGCGTTATGGATAACATGTTCTCAAGGTGATTTTAACAACGTGTACTTAAATAAACACAAGGAAAGAAATTTTTAATTTGATAATTCCAATGAACTTTTCTAAGTATATTCTAAAACTGTTTTTACTAATGATTTATCAGCTAAATTAAAAATTATGTTTTTGTTACTTCAAAAACATAATTTTTAATTTAGCTGATAAACTTATGATATAGCATAACAATGATATTCTGTAAATATTAAAATGTAGTAAATACTTTAAGCATGATTAATTTGTAATACATTATTATTCGTCACATATAAGTAGCACATATTATTACCATAAATTTCTAGCTTTTAAAATCGTCAGAAAAGCTGTTCCAATTTCTAATAAATACGTTCATTCAATCAATTTTCATTTGTGTAATAATTTTTATCTATTATAAATTAATATTATTCTATTGTATTCAAACATAATTGTATGCATTTTCGAATGTAACATATTTATAAGCTAGTTTTTTATATTTTAATGCAACCATAAAAATTATGTTTCATAAAAGGCAATTCTGAACTATTAAGCAAAATAATAAGGGAAATGCCATAATATTATACAAAATTACTAAAAAATATTCTGAAATTAAAATTTTAGATATTTTATTTTGTATGTAATTTTAATATATATATATATATATATATATATATATATTACATTTATACATTATTATAAAATAAATTCATTTTTCACTAAATGGTGTGAAACTGCTTACATTTATAACAGAAGAAAAGTTCTTACGCCAAGATCTAATAATCGATACTAACTGTAGCCTTCGAGTAATACTCTGACTTTCCAATCTTCTATACATCTGGTGCCATAAATTTATGAGTATATGTTGAGCCGCAAATACTACCATATGTTGCAACACTAAATACCCGCACTCACCTTTATCAGCTACATATTG
Organism: Latrodectus geometricus; assembly: GCA_026290005.1. NCBI lineage: Eukaryota > Metazoa > Arthropoda > Arachnida > Araneae > Theridiidae > Latrodectus > Latrodectus geometricus. The sequence goes on along the minus strand of JAPDSC010015143.1, from coordinate 1,458,837 downwards.
AAGGAAAATATTAATCTTACAATTTATAGTGCAGGGCTTGGTATATTAACCTGACAGTTTGTACTCGTGCTAAGCCGTTTGTAGTTTCTTATTAAGAATTACGTAAACGTAACCTTCGTTTATTATGTATATCAAAGAAATAGAAGAGAGGTTAAATAATAATTTTTTCTTACTATAGAAATTTATGATTTTCATCCAATTTTATTTGAAATTGATATTCTTATTCCTTTAAGATACTTTTTTTCTATAATATTATATATATTAGTTTGGGGAAAAAGAAATCCATTATTTTTACGTGAACTTTATGTAACTTATTTTGAATTCACTTTGTAAAAAGGTTTAAAACAGCTTTCATGTAGATTTTTAGATTTTGCACATTACGACTGCTGACATGCGGTTAACTTCGATCATTTTTGATATTTTATAGACATTTTCGACGATGCTGTATCCACATGCGAGGTGCATCTCTAACATCAAAAATACCCGAACAGAATCGACGAAACAAAAATAGTACGTAACTGGTTGTTACAGTCTTATATAGGACGATAAGCACCTTTCACAATTTTAGCCACCCGGCTATCTTTTTTGCCGTTACAAGAGAAAAACGAAAATGTATCGAATTTTCTGTTTGTTGTCTTCCCTTTTTAAAACCTTGTACTCGTAACTGAATTTATCAAACAAAAAACTGCAAGAGAATATTTAAGTGTCAAATGTCACCTTTCCAATGAGCATATATTTTTATAGATACCTCTCGAGATAGAGATCACTACAGACGTCCACCGAAAAAATAATGTATTACTTTATCCCCACACTAATATATAATCTTATGTTTATAAATAATATTATACAAAAACCAAAGACAAGAGTAAGAAAATATTATATATAGTATGAGTAAGTTAATATTGTATTTATTGTTATATATATATATATATATATATATATATATATATATATATATATATTAAATAAAATTGACTAAAATTGAACTGACGTTAATAACTAAATAGTAAATGGACATTAATAACGCTTCCAACAGTATTATAGGAAGCTGTATTAATTAATTTAATTGAAAATAAGGTATGATTATTTACTGAGTGTAGGCATGATATTTTTAACGTTTCACGAAGAAATTTATATTCAAATAGCCTCATGTGCGAAACACTTAATAATTTTCATTTAACACCAGAATAAGTAATAATTATTACAGCATTAATCTTGATTTGCGAAAATTCGCTTGATTCTAAAATTGTTCTCTAAATGCCTTGTTCAATTTACACGAACTAACCGCAACTCCTTCAGAATAATGTTACTAAACCTATGAGTGATAAGCAATCAAATAAACAGAAATAGTGAATTCCGAAGTTTATCGCGCAGAGAAACTACTTGGTAATGCAAGTTTCGTTGGAGAAATCCTCTGAACTGAAATTCCAACTAATGAGATTCCGCCTGTCTGTGTTTGAATTACGTTTGTTAGAATCCGTTGAGTTCATTTCCTATCAAATACCCATTGAGTAAATATTGAATGTGATTTCGATAACAATGCTTTCGATGATACAAAAGACTAACAGAATTTTATGATATCACCTGTCATATATAATTTCATCTTCAATGATAAATTTTTAAATTATTGTTAGCTTAATGAATTGGTATTTTCCATTATGTAATTTTGAAAACTATGCATAAATTCAAAAACGAGTACAGATATGGGTAGTTTAGCAGATCAAGTCTATGCAGACTATTGTGACAAAAAATGAATACATAAATTCTTAAGTTTTAGATGTAATAATGATTTTAGGAAAAATGCAAGATAATTAATCAAATCATTATTTTCTTGCAATTAAGATAATACATAAATTTTGTATAAATTATCTAAAGTTGTAATTTACAGTTATGTAGTATATCATATTTTCCTACGTGAATACAAAACTACAATGCAATATTTTAAAATGTTTCTCTATTTTTATAGAATCGCAGTGCATTTAATAACAATTATTATCCATATTTCCTTCTAACCATATAGCTTAGACGTTTATTGATTTTGTATTTAATGTCTAATCTTCAATATGATTTATAGCTGTCCAAAAACGTCTTTTTTTCTTGCAATTAGATAGTTTTTACTAAATAAGTATAAATTACAATTATAAATAAATAAAATATTTTGTTACTTTCAATGAATATTGTCTTCGCATTTAATGTTTATCAAATATTATCCTATTTTAAGCATTTTCTAACATATTTTTCATATGCAAATCTTTGTTTCCCATAGTTTATATATAATTTAAATTACTTACTACTCCACTGCTAAAATACTAAATGTTGTGTACATATGCAATATAAAATAATTATAAAACCATTATTTAACAGAAAAAAGCTTCCTTTAAGTAATTAGCATGCCTAATTGCGGATAGGGTGTTCCTGGGTCCGAATCCCCGTTTTCGGCAAGGATGTATTTTCTTTCACCTGTCTTTGCCCTTTCCTTGTATGAATGATTGTCGACTTTATAAATGGGTACCTATGGCATGTGTGGCACGTGAGAAAGTTGGACTTCACGCCAAAGTGTGGTTTAATTGAAAAAATGTAGCAGCGCCAGCCTGGCTGCCCTAAAAAAAAAAAAAAAAAAAAAAAAAAAAAAAAAGAAAAAACCTTCAATTTTGCCTTTATAAAATGTATTGTCCCAGAATAGAATTTATCGGATTAACATCTTTATAAATGTGTAGTAAAAACCAGTACCTAAGAAATTCTATTTACCATCTTTTTCATACATTTTTAAAAGTGATTTGCTAGTTAAATAAAACAAACCACAATAAAAATGATTAAATTATTCAAATTTATTTATGTAAAGATATTGATGTATATTTGCCTGGTATACATTTATCTGAATACTTTTGTACATGATATCAAGCAACTTAAGTTTAACAGATTACTTTAAAACTACACATTTTGAAAATATCTTTATGAAAAAAAAATATGTTAAAAGTAAAATTCTTTTCTTGAAAATAAAATACATCAGATTAATTTTTTTGATTTATTACATTTCGACTTAGTATCTAATAAAGTGATAATTTTCTACAGCATTATAAATTGAAATTTGTACAATTTCTTATTCGCATACAATAGCACGTTAAATGTGGTCCTAAGACACATTGAAGGAACAGACAGTTGAACATTTCAAAATAACTTAACAACATTTAAATACAAATACATTTTTATATACAGGGTGATCTTTTTTAAAGTGACAGTTTTTGGAGCGCACTGTAGTGCCATCTAATAGGCACTAAATTTGTGTATAGACTAATGGCCTAAATGACACCAAATTTGGTATTTAGGCAAATCAAAACATGGGAAAAATGATTCCGTGAAAAAAAATTACTTCCGAAAATCATCGCTAGGGCATTTTGTGACGCTTTACAAAGTTTAAAAAGTGAGAAAAGAATAAAAATTAACACATACAATTATGCAATTAAATTATTTATTATATTTATTCCGTGGTGAGCAATTAGACTATATTCAATGTCAACACCGTTCATAGAAATAACTCAATGCATCATGTGTACAATCTTTTCCATAACAGTACGTAACATATCACGAGGATTATTCCACACTGTCTTTGTTATGTTGTCCTTTAGAATAGACAAATTGGATTATCCACAAACATAAACTTGAGATTTCAAAACCCTAGAGCCAAAAACCGCATGGCCTGAGGTCAGCTGAACAAGGGGGCTATGCAACTGGAAAACTTTGATTTATGACTCTATAGTCAGTGAAGCTGCTGCTTTACCTTATTACTAATGGGAGGTGGAACATCATCCTGAATAAAGATTGTCTGTTGGTGACAATTTCTTTGCTGAATTTGTACAATAACAAATATTTGCAGTATTTTGTGGCACATTTCAGCATTTATTATGCTCGTTTTGGGTCATGTCGGTCTGGAAAAAGTATAATCCTATTACGAATTTGGCTGTGAAACCAAACCAAACAGTGAATTTTTGGGGAATTTAATGGGATTTCTTGCACGATGAGGGACTGCTCTGAATCCCCACGCCGAGCAAATTTGGCTAATTGGGGTAAAATCACATAACATGTCCCAAAATCCTCCTTACCTTGGAATTATTCATGTCCGATTGTTGAGCTACATCCCGGGCTCTGTTTGTACTAGCAATGGTTACCTGCGGTCCTTCGACAACTGCAGTTGCTACATTAGTTATTACATCTTCTGATACTAGATTACGTCCTCTCCCAGCAGGAATGGTCAGTGGCCCTTTTTCCACGAAACTCTTAATTGACGATTAGGATACCCTTTCGTGATATTTTTCTGATTCGAAATTCTCGAAGAGCTGCTGTTGCATTACATTGATTCCTATTACAACTTCACCAGTAACGCACGTTCGGTAACGTGAGAGGCATGACCACTAGATTTCATTTACTTGAGGTGAATTTATTTTCGGAGCTGTTTATTTCTTGCTTTTATAGCCCCTATTACTGTGGCTCTGTCATTGCACAACATTTACATTTTTCTTTAAAAACAATGTTTTTTGCTAGTACTAGATATTATAAGATACAGCAGCGCCGCAAAATGTCCTAGCGTCGGTTTTTGGAACTAATTTTTACGGAATATTTTTCTCGTGTTCTGATTATTCTAAATACCAAGTTTTGTTCTATTTCAGCTATTCAATCACGCTACAGGGTGCTCAAAACTCTGCCACTTTAAGAAAAGATTACCATGTATAATATCAAAGGAATAATTTAATTGATTGTATGTTTAATTATACAAATTTAATAACTCTTCCTTAAATCTGCATGTACAATTATATTTCTTATATGAAAGTTTTTATTCTCTTGATGGACACCATGAATCTTAGTTGAATATAAAGAATTAATATTTAAATATATAATTTAAAAAAGATACAGTATAACTATCATGAAATTCAAGAATTTTTATTTTTAAGGAACAAATAGCTACTGTATTTTATAAATAGAAATGATTAAATTCTCGTAGTATGGGGAATCTTTATTGAATTTTCAGCATAGTTACATATAAGACTTCTCAGATTTTCAAAAGCCCGAATTGTAAAATATCATTTAAAAGGAGCAATTGTCACCTAAATGTAATATATTTTTATCCTATGTATTGTAGCGGAGTAAAAAAGCATGACATCAAATACATAGTGTGCAAAAGAAATTCAAGAAAAGTGTGGAGGGAATGAGAACCTATGTGAAAGAAAGCGAATGGTATTGAAGATGATTGCAATACCAAAAAGCAACAAACTGAAAAAAATGATTGAAAATTCAATTAATATCTGGTGTTTTTAGTATGAATGATTGTAGTTAGCAAGCATATTCATAAACACAACATTTACGGCAGTGTAACCATTTCCAAATTACTTGTCATACCAGTTAACCAAACTTAGTCAAAAGTGTGGTAGTAAACACACAAAACCTAGTTGAATAATGAGTTGAAAAAAGTAATAAGGTTTGACTATTCATCTTTTATCTTTTTTTCCTGAAACATTAAGTTTAGAAGGGCACCTATACTATGATAATTATGATTGCCCAACTGAACTATCAAGCATGCAAGCGTATCTACCATGATATACGCAACCATGTTGTGATTTTCTGATAGAACAATCTATATTTTGAAAGAAAAGGTCACTGCAGATAGGTTTAGAGAAATTTTAACTGACCAGGTCTATCCTAAGATGCATTTCTTACCTTTAGAAGATGGACTATTCCAGCATGACAATGCGCCAATCCAAAAAACTGGACCTGTTCAAAAGTGATTGGATGAACACGAAAATGAAGTTATCAACTTCATTGGCACTTAAAGTCACCAGACCTCTTATAATGTAACTGTTATGGCATATTGTCATCTCCCAAAAGCCTCTTGACATCTCACTGAGGAATGACACAATACTTAAATAATATTAGGCATTTATATGAACAAATTTTTTGGAAAATCCAAGCTGTATATATATATATATATATATATATATATATATATATATATATATATATATATATATATATATATATAGATAGATAGATAGATAGATAGATAGATAGATAGATAGATATTCACATATTTAAACAAACATATAGAAATATTTCATATTTGTTTATTTTTAATATTACATTCTAAAAACTTGAGATAGTCCAGATAAACAACAACATACACGACGAGAAGAAAATTCTCTCCAACAAGGCATTGTCTCTTTTCTGTTGTATAATGCTTAATTTTCGCCTTCGCCAAAGATTCCTAATTTCCTCGTTTTCCAATCTATCTCAGCAGTTTTACCCAACTTCGAAGCATCATGTATTATTTAACGTAGCTTTTAGCTCTATAGCTAAGAACAAAAAATCTCGTTTTTCTGATTTCTTTTTTTACTTTCTAAGAGGTGAGTTCTTGTAAAAAAATAAATAAAAAGATGTGGAGAAAAAGAGGTGAAGGCAAAGTAAAAGATTTGCCACACCATCGAATTCTGGACGACGATTTCTAGGTGTAATAGAAAATGAGGCCGACCTTCTCAAGCTTAGACCCAAGAAACTTTCTCTTCGTATCTGAAATTTCGATGGGGGAATGATTCCCAACGATTCCACCTATCTTTATTTTTCTCCTTTTTTCCTAGAGTCTGTTTTCCCGCGATCTTTGAATTCGCTTTCAATTGTTTATTTTATGAACGAGGTCATTTCTCAGGGGAAATACAAGTCACAGAAACAAACCCAACAAAGTAAGGGATGCAGTAAAAGTTAAGTAAATGTTTTAGAGATGTATTTGCGTGGCTGGACTCTAAATTGTTTCCCTTTTTTCTCCCACATGAGCAGCTAAACGGGTACATGTCACTTGAAAACGATGTCATCGCCTTGAATTCAAATTGGTTTTGGAATAAGAAAATAGTTTATGGCTTAAGTTGAATATTGGACTAAAATATCAAAGTTAAATTTTATTTTCAATTTATTTTTAAGGATATATTGGGGGAAAAACATGTTAAGCAATACATATTATTTTTATATATAAGAACTCCTATATGGTAATATAAAGCAACTCAAGGATATTTTGCTTATTTTACTTGGAAATAAAGAAAATATCCTTTTGTAAAGAAAACAAAGAACCAATATCTTATGAGATATCTTACAAAGAACCATTTATCTATTATTAAAATTTTTCTATATTTTTCTGCTATTATGAAAGCATGTATTAAGAACAAACATTGTAATGACAAAATTAACTAAGTTATTTCGGAGAAACAACTTGTAGTGATATTTAAATACACAAATTTTGTTTCCATATTTTATGTATTATATCTATATTAGCATTTTTCTTCAAGTTGTGATTAATACCTTTTTTTCTATAATACTTGGGGTATATAATGTGTTATTAAATTCATAAAGTATTTTAAAAATTAAAATTTTATATATTTGGGGAAAATAGAAATTATTCTGAAACCTATTTCTGTGTATTTCTCTGAATATTTTTTTTCATTTTTGGAAATTATACAAATAAAATATTTAAAAATAAAAAAGTAAAAGCTTTAGAAATCTGTATCTAATAAAATTCATTTACAAGAAAGCATAACATTCAGTACTAAATGTTTCCTTTTGAAAAACCTGTCTAAATCTGGTTTATTTTAATGTAACTTTTTGACATATATTTCTTAAAAAAATGAAATCCAGAATAGTTGTACAAAGTTAATAAAAATATTCAATATTATAAATCATAGTTGAGTATTCAATTGTATGATTTAGTATTAAAATTTATATTTACAATTCATCATTAATATCATCATTCATATCGATATTTCTCATGTGTATATTATAAAAGTATATAAGAATGTATATAGAAAATATAGCCTTACTATTATACTAATCATCAAACTTAATGACATATCAGAATCATTTCGAATTTTATACGAAATAAATATATTTTGGGATTTATATATTGTGTCAGAATTTTTCGTACGTTTATTCGTCACGAATATATTTTTATTAAGAATCGATTTCAAACAAATGTTAGCTAATGTTTGACAAAAATGAAGATATCTTCAACAAAGTATAAAAAAATTTAAAAACAATCAAATAAATTAAGTAAATTTGATAATTATTACCAAAATGTATCAGCTTTTAATACTTTCCCACACATATTTTATGTAAATATACTTTTTTGCTGATTCTTTTAGAATAAGTTATACACCGAATTCCATGTGAAATATTATTTGTTTAGAGTAATTATTCAATCTTTTCATAATTTGCAGATTTTCGATCTTATTTCTATTTTATCTGAATAGTAATAATAAAAATACAACGCAAAAGTAATAAATACATACTGAAAATTGAATACTTGAATTATTTGTTCTTTTGTTTTCCTTAAGTTTTAATTAGGACAGTTAGGATTTATCACCACTTTTTTAATTTATAATTCGTGTTGAATAATTCTAACATTCATATTTTAAATACTATTACTCTCATTTATCTATGTATGCTCAAGCATTCCATTACTGAATCTAACTGATGTCAAGAATTCTAAATCTCTCCATTTCATGTTGCTCCCATTCCATTTGAGGTGTGGATCTTTGGATGTATACCAGCAGCAATGTGCAACTCGACCAGCAAATCTCTACAGCTTAGTTTCGAGTAAATATTTGGTGTACTGAATGTGAATAGTTGCAACGAGTTGGACACCTTGATTTGTAATGCGACGCTGGATACAATGTTTAATCTGTAGTACCATCCCTTTTCTGTGACCTCTCTGAATATATCAACACTTTGAAAGGACAATTTCTAGCTTCAACCTTGAGAGAATTTCTCAAAGATATTTATTTGCTTTCATTCTCGTATACCTTCTGAAATGAAATGTTTCTGAATACAAATAATTAACTTACATGAGGAATTAAAGTTGGATTTTCAAATCATTTAACGCTAAGGACACAAAATTAAAAACAAATGTGGAACTTCTGTAAACAATTAATCTCAATGCATTAGTTTAATCTGTCGCGGATTTCCACATTAACTTCTGCCAAATGTGAAATGTCATTTAATTGCTATTTAATCTTAAAAATATTGGGAAAGAATATAACTTGATGTAATTTTGTAAATACAAAAATAAAAATAATTTGTTTAATTTCTAAGATGTATGAATATATTTACATTATTTGGGATTTCTTTATACAAAGTTTGATTTCCTATTAAATATTTAAAATTTTATATGTTAATAAATATATAAACTTCTCATTTATCAAAGCATACATAATAACGAACTGAATTGATAAATTTTATGTTTATATAATCTAAATTATATTTTATATGAAAAAATTCCTATAACAAAAAATATCTAATAATTAAAATATTAAATTTCTATCTTTCCTTACTTAGACAATTTTTTTTCCATAAAAAATCTTATAAAATGGAAACAAGTTACAGATTTTATAATATGTATTTTTCTAAGCTGTGAATCTTTGTGTAGAAAATGAATTGAAATTTTATCGGCCACGATAAAAGCTTTCCTATGTGTTCTTAATCTCGAACAGAATTGATGAATATTTTTAAATCTGTATCTCAATGGAATCGAGGAGCTTAAGAATGACTTTTAAGTTTCAATTTCTAATTGTAAATTTTAAGGTGATAGCACACTATACATAATTCTTTGACACTCTTTTCTTTCTGACTACAGTTTATTTTATCCTAATCTAATTAGCCAATAAATATTATTTGGATTGGATTAAAATTATTCTAAAGTTCTAATCATTTGTCTAATTTTTACACTTTCATAGGAATCATTTTTTGTTTCTTTTTTATGATTTTTCAAAAACGAAATAAAAAAAATTGTTGAAGGTTTTATAAACTTTTCAGGGTATTATATGAATTTTTCAAATGGCAAAAACTAAAATTCTAAAATGCCTTACATTTCTCATTATAAAGTAAAAAAAGATAAAAAAAATAGTAATATTTATTTACTTTATAGTTTTCTCTATAAAATAATTTAAATAATGTAACAGAGCTAAGATATTGATACTTATTTTTATAGAATGTGACAATAACGTAAAATTTGTAAAGAATAGGAAACAAATTATGAAAACCTGTTTTAATCTTCCTATTTTCTCTAAACTTAATTGTTCTCTGATTATTCAAACTTATGTGTAATGAATTCTGTCAGAGAAACACTTACATGAGTAGTGAATAGAAAAAGTGTCTTTTCGAATATAATAATATACCAGTTTACATACATGTTTGGTTGCGCAATTTACATTAATGAAAATCAAGATATCTGCTACAAATAGTTACATATAACTTTAATAATTTATTTACATGATTCAATTGAGTCAAACATGTTCAAACATGATCATGCATATTTAAAAACGCCTTTAAAGGTAGAAAACCTATATTTCTTAAATGGACCGTACTTAACTAAACAGAAAATACATTTTAAAAATCAAATTAATTGTAAATATTACTTTAAATTAGTAATTGAAAGCATAAAAACGGAACTTTTTTTAGATTTTCTGGAATGCTTTCATTTTCAATAAAATAGTTTATACATGAACTTTGCTTCTTATTTATAAGGTTAAATTCCCGTAGTTAGATAAAAAAAATTGACGAAACATGTTTTCCGACATAATGAAATCATAAAAACAATGTATTTAATATTTTTTTAATGATAGAAAAATATCCTGAGAAAAATAAAATATCATTTTTAGTAATCACATCAAGTGTTAATCGACTAATGAATGACGTGCTAATTTTATTTGGATATCCAAAATCAAATTAGCATTGTTATCTGTGAAAAGAAATGGTTTAAGTAATAGGCTGAGGTATTTGTTTTTTCGAAATATTTTATCTTATAAATTTGTAACAAAGTTAATGACGCTATGTTAACGAAATAGTTTACTTCTCATTGAGAATTATAGAAATTCCATTTTTGATATAATATGTATGTATATGAATTAAAAACCAACAATAGTAAAACGACTTTTGTAATTTTTTTTTAGTTTCTGTAACATTATATGCGTCTCTCTAAATTTAAGAACTGATAAGAGTTATATATTAATATTGCAATAGTTAATAAATTTTATTTCTACTTCATCGTGATTAAAAATTCATTTATTATAAATCATATTTTCTATTTCTCTTGAAAACAAAGAACGATTATAAATATAACTTATCTTAAAAATACAATATAACTTAAAATCTGCAAAAGACAATAAGAGAAGCTTACTTAAAAACTTGTATGAATCATTTTCCTAATATTAATCAATATTGTTGAATTGTGTAAACTTTTTAATTTTATTACATTTTTATATTTCCTGTATTTTTTATAACACGTATAAAATTCAAAATAATCCAAAATCATTTATTTAACGTTAAAATGCGAAACAATAACATTGAAGAGGAAAAGTCACACTTAGAGATACTTACAAAATCAATTTTTATTCACAGATAATAAAACTGATAATTTTAGTAAAATAAAATAAAAGTTATTACAATATGCTATTTATCTTTTAAAGATTAAAATTAACACAACTAATCTAATAACTTTCCAAAAATTTTGTAAAATAAATTTCCTTTTTATTAAAAACAAAAATTGAATAAAAAGTATTTATAGTTGCCTAAAATACATATTAGTTTTCCTAAAGTTTAAAATATAACAATGCACTCCAAATTTTACGGCTGATATAATTTTTATAATAAGACATTGACATGAATATATGTAAGTTTAAAAAAAAATGTTAAGCTAACCTTCTAGAAAATAAGGAAAAAGTTTCAATTTGCTAAGGAAACTTTTGTACGTTTTTTAACTTTCTAGTCATCAAGATTGAGTTTAAATTTCGCCATAAACAAACACAGTTTAAAGCAAACATTCTGGAGAGTATTCAATGAAGAATTTTAAGTAAAAAAGTTTTTTTTTACAAGCAGTATTGTTTGCAAATATTGTGTAGGTGAAAAATCAATAAACGAGAATATTAAATCAATGCTTTAATAGGAAAAAAATGTATGGTCTACAAGGACTATACACATATTCCTTTTAGAGCATATATTTCCTTGTAGAGCAATAAAAAAATTGCTTATTTCAATACAACTGCGCAACAAAATGAACTTTATTATAAATAGTAATTAAAATATAACGCTTTATTTTATAAGTTCATTCAGTAATCTCTCAAAAAGTATTAAATGTTATAATAAATAATGAATTTCATAAATCTAAAGTAAAATTAAAGATTTGTATTTTTTGTGATATATTACAAATGGGTGACATAATTTATTGTAAATAAACCAGTGTCTTAACATTTAAATAGGTATACCTAATATCATCACAACTAACGATGATATAAACGATGATATACATATTTCTAAATTTTTATTATAAATAGAAAATATCAAAATAAAAACAAAATACCTTAAATAATATTTCACTTTTTAAAGGTAACAACTAATAAATTTAAACTGATTGATATTATGAAAGGGCAAATTTAAAACAGAATTTAAAAACCTTTATAAAAAGATCAGCTGTATTTACATTCAATGAAACATTATTGCTTATTATAAAAAAATGATTTTATAATAAATGTCAAGTAATAATGAAATAAAAAATATTAGACGTTTCACGGAATATAAATTATATAATTCTTTACATAAATTATAATTCCATGAATAATGTATTTCTTTTCCAAACTATAATTCTTTTCCTTAGTTTTTGAAAAATAACGTTAACTTATATTTTTTACATGTGGTTATATATCACTTTTTTAGCATAGTTAGAATAAAGAAAAAGAACGTATCTTAGAATTTTCTAAAATTCATTTAAATTCAATTTTCAGATGATTTAATATTAAAAATATAGTTTTTCTTTCTGAATAAGTATAAATCTGAGATTTATATTATTTCTAATATTTTTTGCTGCGTATTCTCATATTTATCATAATATACAGAAAATTTTATTAGATCAAGATATATACAAATATTATCAATTTTTATACAAATGATATTCTTTTCATTTTGAATAATTGAATTAAATATATACAAAAAATTTTGAAGTAAGTAACTATGACATTATCAAATGACAATTTAATCAATATTGTAAGTTGCATTATTGGCTTAAATATTAAAAACATATCATGTAAATTATATTAAAGATTGTTTTAACTGTTTTAAATTTACCAAATTTGACAGATATTTAACTATCCAACTAAAAAGAAATTAGTTTTGAATAACTGATTCAAATAAAGCATAGATTCAAGTGTTATTTAGATTAATGTCTGTTTAATTCACGTCAGAAAATTGTAAGAGATCTAATAATAATATCCAGTTTATACATTGGTACATTTTCATTATTTAAATTTTAAAGTAAAATAAATCATCAGAATAAAGGTTTTTAAGGATAAGTGTTTCATGACATTTTAAATAATGATTTAATCGTAATAAATGTATTTTAACAAATTTAGTTCTTATAAAAATATATATTTGCATTTTTAATAAATATTAAACAAGTATTTAAATGTTTCTTATAATATTAATATTTTACCAAAACAATTATTTAATAATATTTTAAAAAACTATAATGACTTTTACAGCTAAGCAGTTAAAATTATTTTCGTAAAGCAAAAAAAATTAAACCTCAAAGTGTTAAAAATAATGAATTAATTATCGAATTTCAATTTAAAATTATCTGAATTTTAAAGTGAAATATTTCAATAATGCTTTAATATATTAAAATTTTCTAATATAAAATACCCAAATTATCCAATCATTTAATAAAATAGATCATTAAAGAGAAATATAAGTGGTTTTCAACAAAATCCACTCTTTAAATAAATTATATACAAGTGCTACAAGAGTTTGAATTGAAAAAAAAAATGATTTAAGTTCTTGAAATAAAATAAATTTATGAATGAAACTTATTGGTTTGAAATTTCTTGTGAAACTTAATAAAGCCCAAGCATGCCAAGTAGTATACATTAATAATATGAAGGAACTAACTTAAGAGCCATTGATTTTAATCTACTTAAAAAATACAGTTTAAATTATAATAGAAATATTCCTTTACACATCGGTCTTATCAGTTGCCCCCATTATTAAATAACAATAAAAAATTCTTCAACTCATATTTGATTAATTTAAAAGGATAATTGATTAACTTTAATTACTTAATGCTATTCAGATATTTTGTATACAAAAACATATTGAAAATTGAAAATCAGAAAGCACATTTAAAAATGATGTCATACTAAATAATATAATTTTAAGTGACGAAGTTATGTGGCTAATGAATAAGCTTAAGAAAATTAAGAACTGACTATACAATTAAAGTGAACTCCATTTTGACCTTGGCCATTACATTAGTAGTTTCTAAGCCGATTATCTCTTCTTGTGGTTTTACTTTCCTTTTTTGTAAGCTGCATAAGCTTTTGTCTTTCAAAAGGATATTAGTGAATTAACAGCAAAACATATTTTGTATTGTCGTGAATGTAATTGTTCCCGACAGGATTATTAGCAACTTTTAAAGGTTTCAAAAAGAGCTTTTGAATATGTGTCAATATTTAAAACTTGAAAGGAATATTATATTTCAGATAAAGTCAATCAAGAAGAACAATTCTGATACTGAAATATTATAATTGAAATGTATATCTTCCTAATTTCAAATCTAATCATTTATAATTTTCCATTAATTTAATCATTCTTGTTGATTTATTATTTGATAATTTTTAATTTACATGAAAAAGAAAACTTTGATAAGTACATCCGTTAATTTAAGGAACATTTTAGCAGTAGTTTCTAGTATTTCTTAATATGATTCAGAATATGAAATGATAGAATCCATTATTTTAGTATTAAAAATTTGATTTATCATAAAACATTAAAAATGAATCATGTCTATTTATTTGAAAATATTTTGTACCAGATATTGATCTAAAACATTTTGTGGTTTAAGAAATGTTATAAGAGAATTTATCATAGCTAAGAATTTAGGAATGATAGCACTAGAATATGATACCTGGATCTTTTTCAAGGGTAATATTCAAAAGTTGTTGCAGTTCAAAGAATTATAGCACATAAAATCTACAAAGCTATATTTTGTAAATTCTTTACACGATATATTATTAATAGCTATTTTCAAGTCAGTATTTTACAATTAACATTTATTTTTTATTTTAAAAATGTGTATGGATTTTTGGATATTTAAGATCATAAATATTTACACTCTTTCTGCCAAAGGTGAAATTGATGGATTCCAGCGTACTTTAAATTCTACCAGTAGATACATATTTAAAATGTGAATTTTATACCATATTAAATTCAGTGATAAAAAAGAGGCTTTTCTTTAGAAAAAGCTCTCTATTGAAAAAAGATGTTTATTTACAATTTCATAGGTTCTAGCTTTTCTAACATATTTCCAGAAACAAAGTCTTCAAAATTAAACTTTAATTGTCACTGAGGTATTTCTTCTTCTCAAGACTTTTGAAACATATTGTAAAAGATTTTTTAACTAAATTTCATAAATACGTTTACATAATGCTTACATCAAAAATAGCTCGCTTGACAATGTTGGATGACTGTGTGTCGTTGAATAATTCCTAATTATTTGTTCATTATAGCCAGTGGAAAGGGAAATAAATACATGCCAACTTGTATCTTCAACGTGTTCTATCAGAAAAGGTAGACGGTAGAAAATGCATTTTGGAATAGCAAAATTAAAGTATGCATGAGATAGTAGATATGTTTTATTAAAAATTGTTTTTTTTAAAAACCGATGCAAATTTAGCTACTTTGTTTTAAGGAATATTTTACTGTAAATGAGTATTTATCAGTGCCAGTTTATTTTTTCTTTAGCATTCTCTTTAAGCACTTCTGAATACAATTCAGTTTCTTTTTGAATTCCATATTGTACAACGCTTCTGAAAAGATTTCTTATATTTTATGCCTCTGTTCAAGTATAAGCGTAGTACATGTTTATACTTGACCAGTACTATGTATGCTATTTTTTGTTTATTTGATAAATATTGCATTATTATTCTGTAAACAAGTTAATTTTACTATTAAAATTGTTGTTGTCATCAAAGATTTCCTACAATAACTGAAAATGTCCAAGATATTAAATGCATTTATGTTTAATGTATTTAAAATTGGTTACTAAATTTTTGATTTCTTATAAATTATATTTCTTATAAATTACATTTATGTTATCTTATTATTTATATTATCTTATAAATTATATAATTATTTATAGTTATTTTATTAAAAATTATTATGAAAAATTTATATATTTTCCCTTCATTGTTTTTCTAATATCAAATATATTTTGGTGAAATAAAATTAGAGATTCAAAATTATGTTCAAGTTAGGAAACTAATATTTACAGTAGGAAAAGTGTCCATTAAATCGATTTATTTGTGTGTCTAGTTCTTTTTTCATTTATCTTAATTTGCTTTCGAAATCAGACATAAATCCATGTCTTATTGCAAAAATTTAGAGTTTATAGGAATAAATAAAATAATATTCAAAACTTGTTTATACAATGCGTCATGCTAGAATATCTTCTTGGATTATGTGGAATTTCTTTCTTTTTGATTTCATACTAATACAACCAATTTTTGCTGAGATAATAGGCTACAAATTCAAATTCTTTTACTAATACTTTATAAATAATTAAAAGTTTTAAAACTTTTAAAAGTTTAGTATAAAATGTAGGAGATAGTACTAATTTTCAATGTTTACATTTGATAAAAAGCTATTCTTTAAAACATAATTCCAAAAACTTTTAAATAATTTAAAAGCTTCATTGCATTTGATCAATTGCATAATTTTTATGACTATTTCAAAATTAAACTTTAGTTACAAAATCCTGATATTTATGTTTCTATTATGACACATTTGTAGAGCATAAAGAATATGGATAATTAATTACGTACGCAAAGCTATGGCCAAAACCGTTAATAAACGGCGATGCTGCCAAATTTACGAGAGAGCAAATTGTGAGATCATTTCGGTCGGCAACCTCAAGAGTGAGAGGCATTGATTCTGCATGTTGGATTGAAGCCATATGTATAGCTTTAAATAAATTAGATATGAAACACGCGTACTGTCAGATCTCCTAAGCAGATCCCAGCAAAGCATCTATAAAATGGACGATTACTTCACAGCTTGAATAAAACTGGAAATTTCCGAGTAAGTAGCTAATTCACTTCGCAAAATATTATACATACATTTGTCACAAAAATATTTCTCAACACGAATTAGAGAGTAACATAAGAAGAAATATGAAGTTGTTTAAAATCACTTTACTGTACTTTTCTTCAGTTCTGCATTCACATTTCAATTTGTCATTTTACTCTTAAATTAAATGTATATAATTTAAAAAATATTTTAAATATTATAACATCTTAAGATATCTAAACATCATTTTCAAGAACATAATCATATATAATTAATGTTAATTAAGTGTAAAGTTCTACAAATTTGATTATTAAAGATAATATCTGGCATAACATTATGATTAGAGTGCTAAGAATATAAAGTTCTTAATACACCATCAATATGCAAATTTTATAGTATTGATCAAAAACATTTAAGTGATTTAATTTTATAATATATACAACCAATATATGTGTTAAAAACGTTAAATTACTCTATTTAAAATTTAATTATATTTCTGATGGTAACTAAATATTGAATGGTGACATACTTGTTTTGTTATCATAAATCTTTCCTTCATAGTGTAACATCTATGATTTTCAATTAATACGTAAGTGTTTTATAGAATGTGTAGATTTGAAAGCAAGCTCATAAGTCTTTGATGTTTCAAAGAATAGCTGATTTTTTTATATTGAACACTTAAAACAAATTGGTAAACTATTCATTATTCATTCATAATACAACTCGGAAAGCCATACAGCTTTCATACTCATTAACAAATTTTAATTAAACCTTTGTATTTACACTCCACCTGGAGTGTTGAAACACAATATTTTATTTAAATTTATTTATCAATTAAATTTGTTTTATATTGTGCATCATGAGAATAAACAAAAAATAAATACTGTTGAAAAGAGAATTGTAGTTAATTGAAAGAAATTTCGATTCAAAGGCATGTGATTCGAATTAATGTTGGAAGAAATAAATGTACATTTGAATGTAATTCAACAATATATCATTTGTCATACTATAGAATACCTGGATGGTGCAAGCAATGCTTTTAGAAGTAAGATAAATATGAATTGAAGAATTGTATGAATGTATTTTTGTAAATCTAAAAATATTTGCATATTTTTATTTTTATAAACATACAGTTATGTCGAAAGTTTTCTAAATTATTCTGGGTTTTAAAAAATAACATGTAACTCAATAGATTGCCTCTTTGAAATGCATTGCTAATGCAAATATATATAGATCGTAGAATATAAGTAATCACGGTCTAGCTTATTTTTGATTATTAGTCAAATGCTACATATTAATAATGAAAGTTACATTTTGCTCATAAATTTCCTTTCCTCTAAAAAAATGTAACTTATATTTTGCTCAAAAATCTCCTAAAAATAGTTTAATAAAGTCAGTAAGCAGTATTATTTAACTTTAATTTAGATTCTTAAATTATGTAAATTTATAAATTCTTTATTTTTTAATAATTACTTAAGCAGTTAAATGAATAAAATTTTCAATGATTTTTAAAATTTCCCATACCAAAACATTTGTTGCTTTAATTATAAAATAATTTATTAATTTTTAAAAGATATAAGAAACTCAAAACTAAGTCGTTAAGCACATAGATGAAATTGCTAGAAAATTTATATATGAAATAAATACTCCCCTTCTTTTTTTCAGATTTTGAATAAGACAAGAATTATCCTAAAGTCCAATAATGTGTATTTGAATCATTAATAATAATATGATTATTTTGATATAAGTGTCTATATTTATTTAAATAAATTATTCAATTAATAAATTGATAAATCCTATTTTATCTACTTATTTTTTCAATCATTCCCTAATTTTATAGCATATATGCTTTGAATATCAAAGCTTTCTTCCAATATTAAATCGCAAAGTAGGAATGTTTTCTGTGACTTTGTATCATATTTCATTGCAAAAAAATTCATAAAAATTCTAAGTGCCTCAAAAATTTTTTAAGCATCTTGAAAACTGTCAAATGTATACTATTCCTTTTTGTATCTCCCAGCTGCCGACTTTCCTACTGCCCGGATACTATACCTATCTTCTCTTCCGTTGAGAAACTGAAGCTACAACAGCGCTCGTTGCTTCACGTGTATCCCTTCTTCTTCGTCCGGCATTCCGGATTCTAACCTCAGCGCGGTCAGACGTGTTTCTTTCAGTAAGCGAATCAGGGGTGGAGCGTGTTTCGCAATCGTTTTCCCGAAGTTGGGAACTTTGGAGGACTTTACGTCGGGATATTGATCTTTCTGTGTTCTATTGGACATTCTTCTAAACATTTATTTAAGAAAATGGAATTATGAATGAAAACGTTTCCATCGAGAAAGATAGAATTAAATAATATAATAGTACTAAATCTTAAAATAAATTTAAAGCAAATGTTGTAGAATGTATATAAAGGAGAATAAAGTTCAAAATTTGATTCTTTCATGTGAAATGACACTTAAGTATCAAAAACTTGTTTTAACAACCTTCATATCAAATAATTACTGAACACTTTAGACATTTCAGCAATTCGGAATTTATCGTTAATGTATTTATCTCAATACTCGGCAGATTTTTTTATGTTTGAAAACTATGCAGAATTAAAATAATAAATTTACTGATTGATGTTTCTGTACAAGTAGTAACTGTTAATAGTCAGATCTTTATGAAATTTGAATGAAGAATTATATCATTGATTATTAAAAATGTTGATGTTTCCTTACATCCTTTTTATCATTTTCACACGACAAGGTAAGTAATTTCTTATTTAAGGATTTTTTTCATTTCATTGATGTTTAATGTCATAAAAACATTTGAATTTTTACAACAAAATTAAATCTAGTTAACTTCAAAATAACAAGCACTCGTCAAATTCATCAATTAAATTAATTAATGAATATTACATCCTCTTGACAAAGTATTTAATGAATTAACAATTATTTTACGTCAAATGAAATTTAAAAAATATTAAAAAAATGTAATGGTGACTTTAAAAAATAAATGTAATTTATCTTCATAAAATGTATAGATGTGAAATATATAGAAAATAAAACAGAACCCTCTATTACTTTGTTATTCTTTAAATGAAACAATGTTTTAAAAATTAATTCCAATATTTTTTTAAATAAATTTTTTGGTATATTAAACTTAATATTTCTGGCTTATAGATGTACATAGTTATTGGTTTTTAACATAAATAATAGAATGTTTGAATAATTATAGAAATAAATGCTTTACTAAAATAAAATGGAATGGAAACATTTAATGATGGCATTTTTATGACTTATTATTTTAAAAAAATGTCCTAGAAAATATTTTTTTACCAAATATTGCATTGATTTTGCCATTATTTGAGAATTTTTATGTATTATATATCAATCTTTTTAGATTCTCCTAATACAATTAATTCATAATTTGTAAATAAATTCACAAAAAAATTTCGTATATTTTAATGAATTATATTTTAAAAATTACTTTTAAACCCACAAACATTTGAAAAGTATATAAATAAATTTGCATACTTTTCAAAACCTGAACATGTAATTGTTTTTTCTAAAAATGCTTATGATTTTGTCTTTTGGAAATTTATTTCGTACCACTATATTCTAATTGTTCCAAAAAAATTATTTCTTAAAAACATTTACGAAAATTTCAATTTCAATCAATTATTTAAACAATTATTTAATTTTGGTTTTATATATAAAATGGTTTCACACATAAAAAATACTTTACGTTTATATGTTAATGAGTAAATTACATAAAATTAAAAAAAGTTTCAGAAATGTTTTGTTAAAAAAAATTATGTTTTAAGTATATACATGTAAAAACGATAATAAATTCAATTATAAAATAAATACGAAAATATTTATAAAACATTATTTTAATAAATATATTTTATTGTTTAAAATCTTTAGTGGTTACTATTCAACTCATATTAGATTATAATCGGAAATATAAATTGTTTGTAAATGCAAAGCTTTTATTTAATTTTGAATTAATATAATAAGCTTTAAGAATATTTAAATAGATTGTGTTTTAGTGAATTATATATTTATACTTCTTACAATATTAATTATTAATCAGAATTTCAG
Organism: Latrodectus geometricus; assembly: GCA_026290005.1. Lineage (NCBI taxonomy): Eukaryota > Metazoa > Arthropoda > Arachnida > Araneae > Theridiidae > Latrodectus > Latrodectus geometricus. The sequence goes on along the minus strand of JAPDSC010015143.1, from coordinate 1,437,613 downwards.
GAAAAAAATGCATTTTTGGAAATATTTTATATTTTGTTCTATAATTAAACTTAAAAAGAATTATACATTTCTTTAGATATTTTATGCAATTTTATATAAATATGTATATAAAGAAGAGAATAAAGTTAAAAAAATTGCTTAAAAATGTATTAGTAAAAATATTATTCAAATTTAAAAAATTAATAAACATTTATACCATTGATTTTTAACTATGATGAATATATTTTCTTTTCAAATAGTATTTCAAAAATTTGATATTATTTTATTTATTTTTGTAAAAAATGATTATTCTTAAGATAAATTAAATTGGAGTTATATCTTAAATATGCTATTTTTTAAAATGATTAAATAGGAATATTCATCTGTTTAATTTAATTTTTTATTAAAAATTAAATAATAATTGAAACTCATGGTAAAGACATTTGAAACGTCATTAAAACGCGAATAACAGTGGTTTAAAAAATTAATTATTCAGAATTTTTTATAATATTATAATGGATATTTGATTTTGAATTCATAAATATAATAGAGAATCAACTTTCTAACGTATAATATTTTTTTAGAGAAAGGATGATCATCAACTATTATAGGAAATTTGCTGTTAGGAAAATTTTAAATGAGGTAGAACAAAATAAATTCAATTATTCGCTTTGTATTTAGGATTATCTTAAAATGATTTAGGAAAAACTACAATCAAGAGACCTTTAATTAATTACACATAATACTTCTACTAGTTTAAGGACGAAAACAAAAAAAATAAGGAATAAATATGTTTGTTTAAAAATAATGGAAAATATTGCATTTTGCAGGCAAGTCCATAGAAGTTAATAATCATGTTAAGATTAAACATATGTATTTCCTATCAGTATATTATGCACCATGGAAGGAATTCTTCTCTGTGTTCAAATATTTTTTTGTACATTTGTTATTTGATCACCATTGATATGATTAAAATTAAAGTTAATAATTGTCATTTATTAATGAAATTGGGAGACACATTTTTGACATCAAGTCACAATTTTTCAATGGCATTTATCATTTATTAATCTTTGATCAAAACGTTGCTTTGCAGGACAAAAAAAATTCTATGTACAGGTTAGCTAAAAAAAAATAAAATAAAGCGTGGAATACTTGAAATTTTCAATTAATTAACAATTTTTAAAATTTGAATACCAGGCTCCTTACATCCACATTATAATGTAAGATAACCTGTTAATGAAACAGTGGAAATGTTCACTGCATGAGATTAAAACAATACTTTTCAGAAACAGAACGAATAAATAATAAATATAAATACATTGTGGTCTGCCAGCAATATAAAAATTTGGTGCATCATTTTAATTGTTTGCATACAAGCAAAAAAAACTTTACGGTTAATTAAAATCAGCGTTAATTATTATCCAAGTTCATTACAAATGTTGTATAAAATATTTCTTAGATTTAAATGTGTGTA
>JAPDSC010015143.1:1422594-1436060 GCA_026290005.1 Latrodectus geometricus | reverse complement strand
ATATATATATATATATAATTTAACAGTAACTCATAGTATCTATAGGAATATTTCAATATATTTATTCGCATAAATAATATTAATGATGAATTAATACAGAAATATGTGACTCATTATATGAAAAATTCTTACAGATTATTATTACAATTAAATCTTCTTGATATCATATCAGAATTACACACACACACACTTTAATTATTCTAATTATAATGAATCTATATTTGGTAAAAAATTTTAAACTATTTTATGCTTGACCTAAAAAATAAGAACTGATAAACACTGATTTCATTAATTGTCCATAAGTTTAAAATGAATTCATAGTATTCAATAAGTTCTTTGAAGTATTTCAATGTATATCTGTAATGAAAATTTCACATCTTGTACAACGCTACAAAAAATCTTCCACTTACTGTGTAAAGTATCTTAACATTTTCTCTAAAATATGTTATAGATTATTAATCAAAATATACAGATGCGAGAAAATATTGATCCAAAAATAAGAAATTCACTATGTATATTTTCATAGATTTTGTTAAATTAACGTTGATTTTTAAATACACCTCTTCAAAATTAGTTCAATGTAATTAAAGTCTTATAACGTTTAAAATTATTCATTGTATTATTTTATATATAATAAAATATAAATTCAAATTACATTAATTTCAAAATATTTTATAAAAAAATTCAGTAATTTCCTATTCTATCTAATGCAGCCGTTTATATTATCTAAACTATCGAAGCAACTGAAACTATTAAATACCATTTAGGCGTGCAATTGTAAGCGAAGAAAACTCAGAGATTTGTCGCAAACTCAAATATGCCCTGTCGGAAACTATAATTTCCCAGACTATTTTAGGGGCATGCGGAATCCGGATTGAGTAATTCTTTTCAGTAATTGGGCTATAAATTACGGCAGACGTAATGATACATTATCGTCAACTGCGACCCTCTGGGAGGAAACAAATTTTCTGGATTCATCATTTCCATGGTGATCTATTGTCGTTCAAGTAATATTTGCGTTTTGTGTAAGCATAAATCACCTGGATTCATTTCCAGCAGTAGGTGCCATATACCTGAAGAATAAATCGATAGTAATGACGATAAATACATTGGTGTAATTAGCGCACCGCTCGGGCGCTGAGACGAGAAACTTCATATCAGTAATTAACCTGGAGATGGTTCCGATCGGCAATTTCCAAAAATTCATCGGATCCATTAGAAGTTTTCACCGGGTCATGAGATGCATTGAATCGCTTTGAAGGATTTCCCAGTTTTACTTTGTCTGAAAGATAAGAGTCGAATTTTCTTCAAAAGGTCATTAATCTAGTTCGTAATTTTTAAACTCAAGCGCTACTCAAATTTAAGAAGTTGCATAAATAAATTCCGTCCTGTTTATTCGCTTTAAATGGCTGAATATATTTTCAATTGTAATTGTTTCAGGAATTTTTCCCAATATAATTAATTACATATCATTTATGTGATGGGGAATGATTGATTAGTACTGCATGGTTTTTACCCTTTTCTTTCGATTTAAAATAATAAATATTTGCGATCTATTATAATATTTCTAACTAAAATAACTAAAAAAACTAAAATGTTCATCTAAAATATAAAAAAATATTTTTTATTTAGTGATATATTAGTTTGGGGAAAAAGTTATCCATTATTTTTTTCGGTAGACGTCTGAGTAATCTCTATCTCTAGAGGTATCTATCAAACAATTTCAAATTTATGCTCATTGGAAAGGTGACATTTGACACTAAAATATTCTCATGCGATTTTTTGTTTGATTAATTCAGTTATGAGTACAAGGTTTTAAAAATAGAATAAAACAAACAGAAAATTCGATGTATTTTAGTTTTTCTTTTATAATGGCGAAAATGCTAACCAGGTGGCTAAAATTGTCAAAGGTGTTTATCGTCCTGTATATGACTGTAACAACCAGTTACGCACAATTTTGGTTTCGTCGATTCCGTTTGAGTATTTGGATGCTAAAGATGCACCTCGCATGGATACAACATCGTCAAGAATGTCTATAAAATATAAAAATTATCAAGTTTGACAGTATGTCAGCAGTCGTAGCTTCGCATAAGACCTAAAAATTTTCATGAAAACTGTTTTAAACCTTTTTACAACGCGAATCTGAAAAAAGTTACAAAAAGTTCACGTAGAAATAATGGATTTCTGTTTCCCCAAACTAATATATTGATATTAGCTTGAGTAATCACAAAATTGCCTGTTTGTAATTTTCTATTAATCACAATTTAAAAAATCGATAATTTTTTGTATTTCTAAAATGTGGAATATTGTAGGAAAAATAAATATAAAATGTTATACTTCATAGATAATTAAAGTCTTCATTGTCATAAAAACAGTTAATTAGATAAAATATATGAAAATAAAATATATAATCATAAACAAAAAAGAAAAATTCTTTCCTAGAATTTCGCTGTTATTGAGATGTAATAAGAAACGAAAAGAAACTTTAAATATAAAATTTGACATTAATAATTAGCTCAGTACAATATTTGATAATCAGGCATTTTACAATACATAATGATTTATTTTACTATTACGAAAGCTTTAGAAAGAATTTGAAATACCAATACAGGATTTTTACGGTGGAACACATTAAATTAATTATTAGTGAACAACAGTAAGTGCTTAATTTATTTTACCTAATATATTTTAATGTGATTGTGTGTGTGAAATGCTGCTTTTGTATTTTCTCGGAAAATGAACAATGAGGAAAGCCTTGGAATCTCATTGCGATATTAATTTCTAACTTTTGCTTACGAAATATTCTTTCAGAGAACTATAATAGATTATTATCGATATCTAATATCACAATTGTATTCTAAGTCAAACAGTAAAGCGAGAAAATTATTAGAATGTGTTTCACATAAATTAATATAGTGAAAATAAAATAAATATACTTGTATTTATTAATATTAAGATAAAATGGTTTTAAAAATAGGATTCAACCTAATATCATAATAAGTCAAAACATTTTGGTATATTGTTTGCTCAAAACTCAATAAATATTAAAAATTGATTAGTCAAATTATAAAATTAACAAAACGTTTTGCAAGTAACGGCATATGTATCTCAATTTTCATTTTAGTGTGGAAGAAATATTATTTATATGCACATCATAATATAAGCAATTAAATTTAATGAAACTTTCTTAAATATACGTTGTTATTCTTAATTTACGATCTATTTTAATGTTAACATGTGATGATATGCTAAACTTGTGTGTTTCAACAACAATTATGCGCTACCATCAAGTGACGAAGATGATACCTGAGTAAGTTTTCACCTCCACAATCACAACAACTGAGATACGCTAGATCTCACCGAGTTTTAATATTTATGAAGTTTCATAGTATGATTGTAATCTGTTAGATCAAATTATCGATCAATAGACATGTTTTTCTTAGATAAGGCTAACCGGGATTCTATGAAAAAATAGCTTGAAATACATTTTGCTTAAATATAATAACATTTTACTTGAAATACATTTTGCTTAAATATAATAATATTTTACTTGAAATACATTTTGCTTAAATATAATTTATTTTAAAATAAAATATTTGTCATTTTTAAATTAAATTATAGGTTTCAATTTCCTACAGCAAAAAACCTTGTCGGTTTGTCTAAACTCAAGACCCAGTATCTCATGAAAAAATACGTCTGTAACACAGTTTCAACTCGCAAGGCACAAATATATGCTATCTAATCTTCAAAATCACATAAAAAAATAATCTCTGAGGTTCTGCTGTTAGTTAAAGAAGTTTGTTGTAAAATGTGGGTGGATGGTATTAATATTATTAGTGATCATTTGCAAAAGCTGCCAATTGTAAAAAGTATTATGCATTTACCGAAATTTAGGTATGTGTGAGAAAAATGAAGTATAATGCCTTACATCGCGAACTTCCCTAGTGTTTTGAAAAAAAATTATTTGTTTATATGGGGGGTTTTTGAATTTTTTTATGAAAATACTTCCCTATCTAAAATGCAGTTAAAGTAAAATATCAATTTTAGTTACAAAAAATTTTACTAAAATTAAATATCCTTCTTTTAACTACTTTATATGTTAAATATTTTTTAAAGTTTATATCATCATGTTTAAACAGTATTTATTTCTGTCTTTCTTTGAGTCAAAAATGTTTTGCTTATTAAAATTATCTTTTAAGCTATAGGCTTAACCAATAAGTTATAACATATACATTTCTGTTTTTTTGTGAAAAAAAATTATTTACTAATACAAAAAAATATGCATTTTTGTTAACGATGATAATTACATGGACAGTTATCAAATTTTATTAAAAATAAATTGAATTGAAATTTATTTTTACAGATTATTTTATGATATATTTTATACAAATAAATAAAGATATGCTATAATATAGAAAACCCAAATATTTTTATTTAGAAATAGAAATATTTTTGTCAGAATGTGTACCTTGATTGAATATAAAGTCGATGAAGTGCAAGAGAACTAACGAGATCTATTTTTATACAGAAACCCTTTGCAAGTAAGACCAAAAAAGCCCAAAATCATTTAAAGAAATGGCTACACATACCAATACATAGTGGGTGAGACTAGGGTGACACATCCTGTTTCCTGATGGAAAAATCAGAAAGGATTTTTTCCTGTTTTCAAAACCCTTACTCTGAAACTAAATCCTTTGGATTTATTATATAAAGTATACCAAATTTTTTTTCAATTTTTTGTAGTAACATCCTCTCTATGAAAACAGGAAATCCCGTATTGGTTTATGTATCTTACCATTTCTGCTTTCGCCCTCTCCCTCTTTCTATTCAACGGTATTTTCCAGCATATTTGTAAGTTTATTTCTTTTCCCTCGTGTTGAGTTTTCTCCTTGTCTGTTTCAAAACTTACTTCACATAATGGCAAAAAGTTCCTTTTTCACGCGCTGGAAGATAAATAAGAGAAATTTTCGATGAAAGCGAAGATTAATTTTCCTTTCTTGTTCCAGAGCTTTTATTTTATTTTAAATTCTGACGCGTTGTTTTTAATTCCTTTCAAAAGAACAATTCTTTAAAATGCCAAACATTTTTGTTTATTCCATTTCAAACGTATTGAGCAAAAATTTGAACTAAAACTAATTAAATAAATAAAAAAAAATTAATGATTTAAACAAATATCAAAAAGATTATGTCCAATGAGTAAATAAGTTTCGATGCTTTTTGAAAGTCTACAGATTAATATTTAAAATTTTCTTATATATCAAGCAAAATACGGACAAGAACTGTAATAGTAATTTGCAAGTAATATTAAAAATTTAAATTTAAAAAAAAAGCAAGATTGCACTTTATTACCTAGACTAAACTTTGTTTAATTTTTATTTCATTTAATGTAATTCAAATTAAATAAAATCAAAATTTCAACTAAGAACATAATACTAACTTATTTTAATACGAAATATTAACTTTAAAAAAATAAGAATAAACTTAGAATTAGACTCTTATGAAATGTATCTAAATAAAGGAGCTTATGCTCTTATTTTCAGAGACATATTAAATGTTAATAGATTGCAAAAACCATTTTTGCTATTCATGTACATTAATTTCAATCATATAATTTCAAAATATCAGTATCTAAAAATTTGTTTTAATTTTAAATTTTTTATTAGAATTATTTCTATATACACACACACATATATATATATATATATATATATATATATATGTTACCGTGAAAGACCGAAATCAGAGAATGTCGACATTCACCGGTGAATGTCAACACATACCAAAAACGTTGGTGAAAGACCGTACAATTGATTACATTTCTTGCACTTTCGGACCATCGCCGGTATATGTCGACAATCACAGACAAGCTTTGGTGGAATTTGAAAAGATGATTAAAGAGCTCGAAAAGGAGATAACAGAAGGCAACGTCAACAAAGAGGTGCGGCCTAGAGCACGTTGTGTTTTGCTGGAACACAAGGTCAACAGAGAGGCGAAAAGATAAGAAAATGCAAATCTGCATTTCTCCTCTCCGGATACGGAGAGATGAAACGCATATTCAAGATTCACCATTAGTGCATTGTGGATGTCGACATTTGCCGGTGTAAGTGAGAAATGAGGATATCTAGCAAATATTTCGGACATACACCAAGCGACTACGTGAATGTTGACATTCACAAGCGAATGTCGACATTCTCCAGATTTCGGACTTTCACGGTAACATATATATATATATATATATATATATTAATATATATAAATATATATATATATATATATATACATTTAATTTCATTAATTAATTAAAATCACTAATACTTTAATTTATATTCAGCAAACTGATATATATTTTACAAATGTTTACAAAAATACGCTTGCTTGTATACCACAGAAATAGCTAATTTTGTGATTAAACCATTGTGTTTAATGGTGTTGTATAAAACGTATGCTTTTGACTACACCACAGTATGTTTCCTCCAAATGGTGTACAAATTTAAAATAAATATGTGTAAATAAAGTATTTTAAGTATCTTCATAAAAGTAAACTTTATTGGCATATATGTTTTCAGTAAAATTAAAAAAAATATGCTTGATTTTAGGAAACACATGCCTGGTGTTATAAACTGAATTATAGATTTTTTCTTTATATTTTTAACCTAATTTCTCTTTTGACAGAGTTATACACTTTTTGTTACACTTAAAATATTATGTAAATAAATTGTAACATTTATATATATATATATATATATATATATATATATATATATATATATATCAGTAATATTTATGTATAAAAATATTAAAGTTTATGTGTTAGTTATAAAGTCCAAATAATATTTTGTTCAATTTATGACGTAGAGTAACATCGTATTTATTTGAAAAGTTTTTTAAGCATATAGAAATCATAAATATCAATTCACACTTCTGAGAAAATTGGGTTCTAACATAGATGCGAAGTTCTTCCCTTTTTCTTTCTTAAAGCAAGTAGTAGAAGCTCTTCTAATGTGTTTTAAATTACAGGGAGTTCCTAAAACTGAAAAGAAACTCGTAGTACTAAATTATAGCTAAAGTCATTTTTCCCGCCATACGATTTTTATTTCTTTCTCTTAAAGAACGTAAAGGTGTCTTTTATGTGAAAATCGTTTTTCCTTTTTTTATAAGGATTTTCCAAAAAGGGCGTATGGTGACAGAAATCCTTGTGTTTCCATCGACTATTTCTCTGATACATCTGTCATGTATATATTTATTAAATCTTAAATGGAAAAGTAAAATATCAATGCTGAAAATGAAAATGGGAATTAAATCCAATACATTTAAAATGTACTTCTAAAAATAAAGTCATGTTAGGAAAATACTTTGATAAATATTTGATATTTTCTCAAAACTAGCACACATTTATCTAGAATTTCTTAAATAATAAATACTTTCTAATCATGTAACAAAAATTGATGAATTTTATGTTTTATCATTAAAAGCTACAAATTAATTATAAAATTTATGAAGATAAAAATAAAAAAGTTAACGATATGTGTTTTAAAAGAAAACCTCTTGATAATTTTTCAAATATTACAACAAATAAAAAAAATATAGCTAATAAATCATTTTAAGTTATTTGCTATATTTTTTGTTCAAGTCCTAAATACATAAATATTCATTCACTGTACTCTTAATTCTTATCATACGATCGATCCTTTCAGAGTTATCAGGATAATTGCTCATATGTTACTGTTAATGAATGTAATAATATTACATGCTTAAGCATTGATGAATAATAAAACTTTTTAGCTTTTGAAAATTTGTCCTGTATTATATTTTAAGAACTTTTAAGTATGTTTCGTGTATATATACGAATCAATAAATGTGAAAATATTTTGCTCAACTTAAAATACAAGGATATCAACAGTAAACACAAAATGAGTTCCGTAATACTTTAATGAATTGTTAAAGATTTCCTTGTAATAATGGGGTTTTTTTAGTATTTTTTTTTATTTTTCTTTTTGCATAAACTTGAAATAGTTTAGTTTTGAAAATAGATTTTATTATTGCATTTAATTTATAAAATGTAGGCAAAAGCTTCTTTAAAAAATGTATTATAGATAATTTTAACAATCTTCATGTTAGAAACTTTAAAAAAGTTTTAATGTCACATTTTGCAAATAAATGGTAATTTCTAAATGAAACCATGTCCAAATGAGTGATTCAAAACAGAAGGAAAATACTGTTTTAACATTGTATGCAGAAATAATGGATTATTACATAGATTTTTCTTCCTTAAATTCTTTGAGTATTAATGTATGTGAATCATAGATTTTGAAAAAAAATGACCTTCTTTTCTTGTAAATTTAAATGCATTTTCAATTTTTATATATATTCAAAATAATATCAAGGTTTTTTATGTCCTCATTTTTATCTTAATATATTATTTATTTATATAATATAAGAATTATATAAAATGGTTAAATATTTTCTTAGTACTCTGTCCTTACCCCTTCTCCTAGTTGTTCATAATTCAAGTTTTTATTTTTACTAGATATAAAAATGATATTATGCATTTATAGTATTTTTTACTCATTCTAATAAGTTATTTACCTCTTTAATTACAGTTAACAATAGAATTAATCATTTTGTAAATCAATAATCAGAAACTATAATGGTGTTTGATTTAAAATTACATAAGAGAACTATCGAGGAAATTGAAAATCAAAACTGCTGTCGAAACTTTGAATTATTTTCAAGAAACGAAAGATAATCACTGAATGAATTAATTACCTTTATTTTGCATTACATATAGTAATAAAATTGAGGATTCGTGTTTTAGTTGAAGATTAACAGATATAAAACTTTATTGAAATTTGAAATTCCCACAGCAACAGGAAATTAATTGCTCAATAAGGCGTTAAAAAAATTAGAATCATAAATGTGCTTTCCCAAGCAATAATATCCTTAATATGTATACTTTCAAGAACAAACGGAGAAAATGATAATTCGTATTTAGGTTTTAATTCAACACAACAGAAGTATAAAAAAAAGATAAATTTATAAATTAAAACTGTTAAAAAATAACTATACAAAGAAAAGTTAAAAGATAATTCATGAAACATTTTATATGATTATATACACTTTGATTTACTTCAGTTTAATATAAAAACAAAATATTATCAAACTATATTAAAATTGCTTTAAAATAATAATTTGTTAATGCGTCTTCAATTGATGTATTTCATTGAGTGCAGTTAATGTAAAGATATTAAAACTTTAATCAATTATATGTCAGTTTTTGACCCATAATTGAACAATGTTCTTAATTTTATTTCATCAAAGTATCGTTATTATACTTTTAATAATTCAATTCAAACGTTACACATTGCGAATACATTTTTATCGTTACGTCATTCTCGATATCTAAGTATCTTCTGTTATTAGGTATACTATTTTCATTCTTTTTTCCATATTTCATATATATATATATATATTTGAAACTCCTTCAAAATAATTCATTTTTACTTATACTAATAATTTCCATAAAATAGTACAGTTTTTTTAAAAAATAAAATTTAATAACTTGTAAAAAATGAGAAAAAAATAGAAAAATGTCCAAACAACATCGTATTAATGGTTTTATGAAATTTTATTCTCTAATATGTTACATATTAAATATCTATCATGGAATTAAGTGACATAAAAAATAAAATTAGAACAAGGTTTGACTTAACTTTTCTCATTTTCTCTTGGGAACCGCTAATGAACTTCCCCTCCAGGATGATTACTGATTTAATTTTCAGTTAAATTTTCTCTTTTGCGAAAACTAATTGTGATCATGTCACTGTAGAATTCTTATCATGTGAAAAATGAACTAAGCACAAATAAACGAACGTTTAAATTGAAAAATAAATTACCTTAAATCAAGTATCTAAGGTGCCACCAATACATATTATATATTTCCAATATATCATTTTATGATTATTATTGATAAATTAGAAATTATTAAAATTCTTATAAAATTTATTTGGCCTTAACATATGGTACATCTTATATTTTTACATTAGTTTGCGATTATTAATAATTGAACAATAAAGAAATATCGCATTCTCTTGCTCATAAACTCATTTTGTTATTTATTATTTACTTTGTTGCAATTATTCATTCAATAAATTAATATATTGAAGAATGATTAATTTTAAGCTAAATATTTATTTAATGTAAAATACAAAATAGAAATTGTTTTTCTTAATATTATTAATCTAAATAAAATACTCTGACATAAAGTTTAAATATGAGTTTTTATTTTTATTTTTAAAATTGACTTGTAATCAGATTATGAATTAATTTTACAACCAAATGAAGAAATATGAATAAAATACTTGACATTTAGAGATCTTAAATGTAAATTAAAATGTAAGTACATTAGAATTGTTTCTTTTAATAATTTGTGAAAAATTCCATACTTTAGTAGTATTTATTATTTTTTATCTCTAGATATTAAATCAAAATAAAATGTATTTATTTTTGAAATGTATATTTTGTGTATCTATGTAGTAAAACCTGTACAATGTATCTCAATTATTTAATAAATTTCTAATTTGGCCAAAAAACCCTGCCTAATATTAAAAGATGCAATAATAAATATTAACAATAATATATAAAGAAGATCAATTTAGTTTTTTAATCATTTCTCAATATCTATTATTGGCAGTTTGTTAAAATATAGTTAAAACGTTTTATGTTCATTTGGAAAGATATATATTTAATGTAAAATTTTTAAATAAAAAATTACAAAAAGCTCATTTAAAAGTAAATTCTTTCATAATAATAATAATAATAAATATTTTTTGAATATGTAAAATATTGGCTTATAAATTATGAATTGAGACACCTTATAAAACGTAAATACTATCGAAAAAATTTGCTTATTAAAATCTGTTGCATTTATGTTTTCTTATAGTCATGAAAATATATTAATAGAACAGAATCAAAATAAATCAAGAATAAAAATATTAAAAGTCATTTGATTAAAATTATATAATTATTATAATTCTTCCTTTGCATTTTGAATTATTTAGCGTTATCTTTAAATAATAATAAAGTATATCTTAAATTATTTCATAGTATACATATGTAATAATAATAATGATTTATTGTACAATATATGAAAAATACCCTCAAAGAGTAATCTGCTACATAGCTTATGCCCGTTATGAAAACAATAATTAATAATCTTTAAACATTTTATTATCTTACGCCCAAAATTTGTATTTACAATTATTAAATACAATCTAACACAGAGACTATTAATAATTATTTTTTAATATTATGAAATGAGATGAAAGCTCACTTGAAATTTTATTGTTTCCTTGTTAAAACGTAGTTAAATCGACATTCGAAATTTAAGAATATATTTAGTTTCCATTTAATTTCTAGTTTTAATTGGTATAAATCAAAAAAAATATATTAATAATTATATCTATTTTCATAATTCTTTTTTTAAATTAAGAAAGATGTATTGTAATATTGCAAAGAAATTCATGCCTTTCTTTTCAATAATTAATTTTTAATAGTTAATAAATTTACATTTAAAAAATACATTTTTATCAAAATAATATAATATTTTATAAACCGCAAATTATTAAGAGTTACTAATTTACATTAGAATTGATATTTTAAAATGTAAATTATGATTATTTTACTTAATAACTCAAATAAATCCTTAATTTCCTTGTATTTCATTCAACTTATCAGTTTTGAATGAATAATATATTTTATGCTACATTTTTTTTCTTAAGAAAATAGATTCTATATGAAATTGTTTGAATAATATTAATTAATTTATGCAACAGTATTTAATAGTAATATAAATGATGCAACAGTAGTAAATAATATAGCATAAGGTAAAAATATACATCTTTGCTAAGAAAATATATTTTTTTGAATTTTTTATTTGTCAATAAATAAATTATAATATGGTTATTTAATAATTACTCAGAAGAATTCCATTTATTTTGAGAAAATAATTAATCGATAAAGAACAAATCTTTTAATGTTTGCAACAAGTTTCGTAACAAAATTAATTAATATTTTACTCTCTTAAAATTACATTTCTTCTTATTTTAATTAAATAATCTTTTATTTACTTACTTTAGTTTAAAACTAAATGGAAAGGAATGTAAAAATATTAATATAGTAATAAGTAATTTAGAAAATCTTATTTGTTGCTTTAAAAAATTTGAAAATCATACTTTATTCAGAAAAAGTTTTTATAGCATTCGATTTCTTAATCATAAATCACAATACACAAACCCGTTGCTTTCCAAGCAAAATGTAACGCCTTCTAAATTTATTGAAGAACTTTTTCCGCGCAATAAGCAGTGGTGCGCTAAATTGCATAGGGCTGTAATACGACAGGTAACTATAACTTCACCCATTCACAGGATTTATTACCGTAATTCAAAAAGCTATTGAGCTGGCCACTGAATATTTAATGAAAGTATACTCCCAAGTGCGAAAATAGGAAACTAGTGGCGTTCACTATTCCGGAATGATTGCGTAATTTCTGACAGGGGCTTCAACTCTGATTTTTTGTCACACTCAATAAGAAAGTCAAGATATATGTTGTTTCAGTGAAAACGTGCATAGCTTTAAGTGGTTTTCCTGGCGTGACCAGATTTGGCACTTTATCGCTACCTATTTCCATTTATTTATATTCTGTCAAAACTTATGGGACTAGACTCAATGATAAAAACGGTAATTTATAAAAGTTTAAAATAGATAATTATAACAAAATTTATTTATAATTGTATTTATTACACATATACACACCGCTTATTTTTGTTTTCAGTTCTATTTTATGGTAAAGAAGTTTAAGAAATTAAAAATATATATTTGTCTTTAAATTGTCTTAACTGATAAACGTAATTAAATTAATATTTTCATAGTCAATTTATTATTGAGGAAAAATGATTGGATTTAGTAAAAACCTAAAATTTCTAAGTTGAACACATTTCTTCATTAAACAATATTAAGATCTTTCATCAATTAATAAAAAAATATCAAAAATATTCTTTGCTGTCAAATTGATAAGTAATTAGTAGAAAAAGTGAAATCGGTAAAAAACTTTATAAAAATTCACAAATTATTATTTATATAATTAAAAATAAAATTCTTTTTTTACTAATTATTTATTCAATTTTCCTAAGTGTTTGTCTGTGAAATCAAACAATTTATCGTTATTGATAGCAAAATATATGAAATTTTGATGAATAAAGTTATTTAAAAATTAAAATATCTAGTAATTATCTTTTGTCGTAAAATAAAGGAATTTATGATATCAAATAAATCAATGGTATACTTAAATGACATATTCTTGCATCTCTGCTGCTAACGTATGAAAATTTTGTAAAATGTTCCCTATATATATATATATATATATATATATATATATATATATATATATATATATATATATATATATATAT
>JAPDSC010015143.1:1403863-1422584 GCA_026290005.1 Latrodectus geometricus | reverse complement strand
TATATATATATATATATATATATATATATATATATATATATATATATTAAAATTTGGAACTCCTAATGGAACTCACCCATTCTATCTATCCGAAAGTAGGCATGATATATCTTTAAACCCTTCCAAAACATCTGAGGCATTAGAATAAATTTATAGGTAATTCAAGGAATTACTAAAGAGGTTTCCTATAATTTTTGAGACCCTATTAGATAAAATAAATATACATTAATACTATCATCTAATCTGAATTCTCTTCAACTTACATTCATTCGATATGTAATAAGGCATAATCTTCTTATGTATTTTGTCTGACATAACATTGTCTAACATAACATTTGGTAACTAAGGACTATATTTAACATTTTCAAGTGGTATTAGAAATGTATAATCACCTGTCTTCTTTTATACAGTATTAAAGTTTCAAAAAAATATTTATGTGACAATTTTATCGAAAAAATATACTTTCTTAAATAATTGAAGCTGATATGCACATATACATAAGATGTTATTCCATATGCTTGTGTATAATATTATATTTCAATCGATTTACAGTCATACATCGAAGAACATCTGTACTTTGAAATCTTTCAGCAGAACTCCTCATTGTTCGGAATTGATCTATTATTTAAATCATAACTTACCAAGGACTATATATCTAAAAAATTATTTAATAAATCTATTGTTATCTTGATTGATTCATAGTAAATTTAATATATAACATCTATTATTGCACACATATATCAAATGTTTATAAAATATTTTTATGCTTGATTTATTTTGCTCTTCACTTAAAATAAATTTAAAAGTCTTTTGTATTGAGATCGATAAATCAAATTATCTTGAAAAAATTTTTACTTGTCAACTATAAATTAAAAAATCCAAGTTTTTTTTTCTTTTTTTTTCTTAATAAATGGATTTATGAAGTATGATAGACTTTAAATCTAACTGAAATCAAATCATTTCTTTTTGTTTACTATTAACTTCTTTTTACAAGATCCATTAAACTTATCTTGTTAAAGGATTTACAAGATAAATTAAATGGATATCAATTACAATATAAATTAAACATTATTTAAAAGAAAAAACAAATCAATCCTCATATAATTTATGCAAGCTAAAGCATTTTTATGTAAAATATTTACTTTTTTATTTAAACTTATTGAACATCAATTGAAACAAGTAGAGAAAACTAAGGAAACATTTTTATGAAATATTCCTGATGGTTTATTTAACAATGAAGAAATATTTGATTTTTTAAATTCTTACAAATATTCTGAAAACAGTTGAACTAAAATAGTAAAAATTTAACATAAAAACCATTTTTAAGTTTCGAATTAAAAGTAGCATATTTTTAAGATAATAAATAATTAACACTTGATATTTTAATATAAACGTATTGTAGATAAATATTTTAACGCATGCAACAGCTTAAAGCAAACAAATGTTTTGTTTTAATTTAAGTTTATGTATTAATTATCCTGATGTTAATCTTAAGATAGTAACCCAAATAGATTTCAATCCAGAAAAGAATATTTTCAAAATTTTAGAACTATAGTTAAATATATTTTATTAGTTATTTTTATAACAATTAATCATCTTTTGAGGATGATTTTAAGATCAAATTATGTTTATAGAATGTATGCATAAAATTTATTTAACATTATTATTTTAATATTTAATTTCAAAAATATTGATTTGTCGTATGATGTACTGTGTTTTTTATAAAACCCTATAAGATATTAAATATTTCAGTATATATATTATACTAAATATATATACTGTTGCTTGATAAACAACAAAATATGAACAAAAAATATCCTAAAATTGCTTTTTGTTGTAGCAAGTTAAAAACATTTAAAATAAATCTCAAATCCTAAATTGGGCATCCTTAAAAATTTAACAAACTTATATGTCCATTAATTAAGAGCAAGCAGATACAATTTTAATAGCTAGTTGTACGTGGTTAGCAATTGATCTTACAGTCTAAATATTAAAAAAAACTAAATATGGTTAATGCAGAAAGCTTTCTTTATAAAATAAAAATTGACATTTACAAACATTATTTTAAGAATTAGTATCATAGAAAAATAATGTCAAAAATATACTAAAAGCTCAAAATAACTTTAAAAAGTTTTCGCGTTATTTAGCAGAATAATGTGATTGTGTAATGTCATGTTCTGTATTATATTAGTGAATAATGTAAAGCAAGACATTCATTACTTAAATTCTAAATCTAACATGTTTCATGTAGTAAATATTTATAAATAAACAGCAAAAAAATAAATGCTTTTACTGACAAACTTTTGTTACAGTTTAATAGCCAAAAGAACTTTTTTGCATCGTTAGCACTCCTTTCCATTTTACTCATTGTTTGACTACAAATACAGCAAACTCTCTTGCGAATTCAGCGACATTGTAATTTTACTATTTTTTCTTTTCTTTTTACATTCGTTTTTCAGCTGACTTTAAAAGAAATTTTAAGCGCTGAGGTTCGAGATAACGAATGTGGGAAAAAGGAATGTATAACGAATCGGAAGTGTGGCAGTAACTTTATTCTGCAAAAAAATGAATTCTTTTTCTTTAAATCAGAATGATCTGTAACGTCAAAAATGTCAATTGACAAACACTCAACTTTACTTGCATATTCTTACACTAAAAAGTTTTTCTTTCTTTAACATAGCCACCAATTTAAGCTTTTCTCACGAAAAAGCGAAAATAACCCACCATGATGGATTTTTCTTGTTCTCTCTGTTTTAACTTGAAGTTTAAAGACACGTTTCTTTTTGTGGGGGGAGAAATGAAATAGATGATGCTGTTGGTGAAGATGAAAAATGTGCTAAATGTTAGATTTTTCTTTTTTCATGCCGACTTCTTAAAGAAAAACATTTCTAGAAAAGAAACTGTGAAGAAACTAATCTTTCTTTTTGTATATTATAACATAAATTTTGACGAATTATGTTTTTTAGAGTAGAATTTTCTTATTTTCTAAACTCGAGAGAAATCAACATTTAATTCATAAATTAAATTTGTTATATTCCGGTTTTATCAACTTTCGAATAGAATGATAAATAGTTAAGAACGTGATTCTTCAAGAGCATCATGAGATTACAATGATATCTATTGACAGGTTCAAAATAGTAATATCTTTTTCCATTTATTGATATACCTAATACATTTTATAGTTTTTAACCTCATTAACTATAAATCTGGCTGAGAACCACTGAACATTCTGGATTATAAAATCCAATCCTTGCACATACTATACTTTATTAGTAATTTCTTTTATGTAAAAGTATATTTGGTTGCATTTAAAATGCATGCAGTTTTTTAAATTTATTATTTCAAAATAAAACTGACAATAATCTTACGTATTAAAAGTTTTATTAGTAAGTTAATTTCAAATATTAATATATATATACATATACAAATATTCTATTAATTTAATATTCTATTAATAATAACATTTTTATATATTAAAAATGTTATTACTAAATTAATTATATATTAATTAATAATTGGAAATTATTGGTAATTTGATTTTTAAAATAATTGTTTTAAATCAGATTATGTAATTCTTTTAATAGTTTTCAATGATACTTCAATAATGATTATATATATATATTATAAGTATAATCTTTCTCGAAGAATCATTTTCTATAATGCATTTTTTTTATTAATAATGTCACTGGAATAACTTCTCACTGTATCTTTTTTAATTGAATCTCTTATTCAAAAATTAGAAACAGAATAAATTTGACATCTATCGGTTAACTTACAAATTGTGTAAGTTGGTTGCCTGAATCATCCATTTGTTTTGTTAGTTCTTTCAAATTAAGAATTGTTCCCTTTCAGAATAAAAAAAATGAACAGATATTTTATTGTATATCTAATACAAAATTTTGGCAGGAATCCAAAGTACACAACGCAAGAATAAGAAAAACAAACTCATACAAAATGATTCTTAGCGAAAGAATTCTTCGAATATTAGGGAAGCTCTGAAATTCTAAAGTTCATAGAGTTTGTTTCATTACGTGGAAAGTTTTGTTATAAAATAAAAACTGTTTTGTAAAGAAATTATTTCTTAAATGAGTTAGAAAACTGCTTAATATGGAGAATTTTCATAGGATTGATTGCACAAGTATTCTTTATGAATTGATGAAATACATATATTGATTGTTTATATACTTCAATTTTAAAAATTTATTACTCTATAAGAGATATCTTAGTTTAGGATTCATTGATTACAATAAGTATAATTTTTATTGCAAAATTACTAATTATAAAATATAATTTTTATGGATTCTAAATATTATATAAAGTTATTAATAAAAATATAGAGTAATTCTTAATTCATTATTGTACCAGTAAAATAAAGTGCTTGTCAACTCAAAATTAAAAAATAAACTGTTAGTTGCTAATATAATTATATATTTCATTGGTTAATAATTATATGATTAATTTTTTTATGTAGAACTCATTTAAAAAATGAAATAATTGATTGACAGATGAATAATATTTTGGATAAATTATTCTTAAAATTTAATTGACAATCTAAAGAGAAATCATCTTTCAACAAATATTCATATTGCTGATCATCTTTCTAATAGGAAAGATCATCATAAGTATATGTTAAACATACGAAATTTAATAATAATTTTAAAAAATTTAATATGCAGATGTATAACATGAACATAAATAATTAAAGTTTCAGCTAAGGAAAACATTGTTTGAAAGAAAAATTTCTAAGTATGTAGGATTTTCAGAAAATGTATTTCAAAATTTTTATTAATTTTTATATAAAATATTTTTTCTACAAATACTTTCAGCTAATTTTTTATCTCAAAAGAAATTGAAGTAAAATTTCGTATTAACCAAACTAAAAAATAATAAACTTAATCATACTTTTTAACATTTGATTAAATTATATTATCTTTATGCAAATATCCTTCTTGTCCAAGAAGCAAATTTCACAGTCTTTCTGCAAAATGATTTTTCTTGGCAAAAAATATTTATTCTAAATACTACAACTATTAGCTACTCATTTAATCATGAGAAAACGTATTGTAAGTCTGAGTGGTACTAGGAAAGAATACTGCGCGGGGTATAAAGTAGTGTATAGTCTCATGTAAGAGAGTTCAAAGAGATACTTACTTACATGAGGCTCTCACATGAAAACTCTTTCACGTGAAACTATACGCTATCTATTTGTAAAGTTTTTAAATAACAACATGATTATCTTTATTTGTATTATTCATTATAAGTTACACCAAAGAACTAAAATATTATGTATGCTACCAATGTTTGCTACCATTATCATGATGTCGAAGGCACATCATTTCAAGTAGAATATCTCAGGGCATTTGCAAACCAGAATAGTTGATATATTTGATTTTTAAGGAGTATATATATTTTTTAAATTTTTTGTGTTTAAAAAAGTAATATTTTAATACATTGAAGTCTATTAATAAAAAGAAAACTTTTTATAGATTTGAAAAAAAAAATAGCAAACATCAGTTAAATTATTATTAAAATTTTCATGAAAGTTTCAAGTTTATAAAAAGATTAAGAAACATTTAAAAACAATTTGTTCATTATTTACAATTTGTTTTAAATAACTACATTAATTAAATATTTTCATATGACTGATAGCTCATTGAAACCATCTCATAAATTAAATAACTATTTTCTCAAAACAAAAATATTATTTTCTTATAAAAAATGTTTCGTAAATCTTCAAAAACTTAATTTACTTTAAATTTTAAAATGAACCACTTGTCACTAAATGTCACTAAGCATATGCCAAGTGCGGATATGGTTTTCTTTTAAAATGATTCCACGCATTAAAATATAATCGTCTCCCTGATAGTAAAACATTTAGGTAAAGAAAATAATTCTCATAAGTTATTTTCACTTCAAACATCAATTTTGTGTAAAAAAACGATACCATTTAAAATGTTAAGTTAATGTATGCTTAAATTCTTTCCAAATAAATTTTAAAAAACTAGATTTTATGTAATTGTTTTAAAATGAATGAAAGCAAAATATTTTAAATATTACTTTTATCGCTGTATATAATGTAATTTTTGTAATTTAATAAGATTTTTATACTTTTTTACTTTAAAGTCATGTCGAAAATGGCAATTCCATACTCCACTTGTAAAGTTGATCGTGACATAATGCTCTCTCAAGCGAAATCAAAATTCTTTCAATTTGATTTACTACTAACCACAGTCAAATATTTATTAAACATGAAATAAGAAGCAATAAAATGCGAAATATGATATTTTGTTTTGAAGAATTCCTTTATTATTAATCTCGTTTATTTTATTCTTCATATTTTCTTTCCTGAAAAACAATTCACGACAGTAATTTCGTGAATAATTTTCTTCTCTCATGTGACAATATTTTTTTCAGATATTTTTTTTCCAATTTGCATTTTTATACATTTTAAAAAAAGTAGAAATCATATCTTTTCCAAAAAAGGAATTTATTGATGTCTTTTTTATTGTTTTTGCTCTAAGTTTACCATATTTATTCAACATTTTTTATTCTAAGTAATTTATGAGATTATGCGACTTTAACTTTTGTCATTTGATACTATAAATTGTTTTTGAACACCAAGTGGCGAATTATATCGTAGCTTTATAAGAAATAGTATGGAAGTATTTAAGTAACAAAACTGACATTTTAAATAAAGATTGTTATTAATGCAAAAATGTCAGAACTAAAATAATATTTCTTACTTACATAAATGCATGCATATAAAGTCAACATCATGAACATTGTACTTTAATTTTTTTAAGCAAATATGTTTTACTCATTTATTTAAACATACTCGTTTAGAAAATTTTCATAGTAATTTAACTATTAATATTCTTATAGAAAGATGATATTATATTTAATCCTTTTATATTGTTTATTATAATTATTTTACAGAATTTATATAATATTCGTTAATGTATATCAATATAATTGTATGAATATTCATGTAAAAATTATTAAATACAATTATATTTTTATTTATATTCAAAACAAACAAATTTCATCAAGTAAATCATGCAAACTTTTCATCATTGAAATTTAATTTCGAATTAACTTGAAAACCAAGAAAATTATAAAAACACTTAATTGTTCTTATCTTTGTTGTATTTGTTGATATTTATGAAATCATTTTCTTTTTAATATTATTTTAGGTTATTATTGAATATATAGTTTAAGCAATTGTTCTAATATTTTTAAGTAACATTATTTATAAAATGTCCAAAAATTTAAAATCATAACACCAAATAGCATAATATTTGATAACTTTACACATTCACTATAGACTTTTAATGAAGGTTAGTTGGTAAATATAAGGTAAATAGAAAGTTTTTGCAATTTTTAATGAACAAAAAGAATATTACTAACAGAAAGTGTAGTCTTTTGATAGTTCTCCAACTAATCACCATCAACATCTAGCCCCTTGTCAACTTGTCTCCAGTTTTACATTTCCCTTGTGGTGAAATTCAGGATTTGGGACTCCATGAGGGCTTAGCGCAAGTCTGTTTCATTAATGAAGGATTTTCATTGCAGATGATTATCTACGGAATGGGGGAAAAAGGTAATTTGATGGTGCAATATCAGGTGACGATGGAGGATGGCATGAAGTCTCCCAACGAAGCCAATGTAAGGTATTCCTTGCCAACAGCATGACATGCGGATCCGCACTGTCCGCCGAAAACAGTACTCCTTTACAATCAGTGGGGCCTCTTCTGTTGCAATTCCTGCTTCACACGTGTTAATGACGAGTACAGATCAGCAGTGTCCGTTTGGCCTGTTGATCGTAGATGATAGTGAATAAATTAATAATTAGTCCATCAGTTACAAAGCATAATCTTGCGTGTATGCAGAAGGACAAATCAACCGAACTAAATTTCTACATCCATGGCACTATTCCGAAATGATTGACATATTCGGCTACTTCATGCAATGGCTGATAAGCCTACTTTGAAGTCGTAAAGCAAATAACACTCCTCCTTCTACTCACCCATTTCTCTTCGCTAAAGTACGATCAACGATTGATGGATGTTGCCGATGGACTTCCTTTTATAACGACTATTCCTACAGTCGACTGACAGCTGTCTCGATTACATCATACTCTAATTTGCATACTTATTTTCACTTCTTTCAGTGGCAACGCGAAAATGGCAAAAGCTATTTTGTTTACCTTATAGATGCGATGCAGTTCGTTGCACAGTGATTTTTAAAATATAAATCATCTACAAAACGTTTGTAAAATAATTTTGCAAATGGCAAATAATATTTGAAAAACTATTATAAACTATTATAAATATTTCAAACTACGTGAAGTTGTTTAAGTAAATAAGGAGATAAAATAATATGCTTTCTAAATTTTAAATCTTTAAACTATTCTTAGTATGTTTTTAAATTAATAATCAAATAAATTTATATTTATAAAATTTATTAACTTTAAAAAATATTGTGCCTTTCAAATACCGTTTTTATATTAAGTAATAAACTATCGATAATGAGCAAAACAGAATGACCAAAGTTGATTATCCATAAAAAACTTATATGAGCTTTAACTTTTATGAGAAATTATTTCTGGGTTAGTAAGTAATAAAAATTGTTTTGAGAAAGCTTGTACAACTTTAATTAGATCCTTTGCATTGTGTTTGTATGTTTAGAAAACTAAGTTGTTTAGGCAATCAAAAATATATATAAATATTCTGGATAAACATTAAAATCTAAATTATTCTTGAAATGATAAACGTATATAAAATTTTTAATAATTACCAACATTATATTAGCACATAATTTGGGTCATTCAAATGTTAAGAATACGTAATCTTCATGCAGACTTTCATAATCTTCACTTAGAAATATATTTATTTTACATATTTTCCCGGAAATTGTTGGTTCATTTTTGTGTATTAAATATGTATGCTTTTCTCTTAAATGTAAATGGCATATATGTAGTAGAATAAGAATGCAAAATAAATGAACGTCATGTTGAACAAATAAACTAAAAATAATAATAAAATTTTGAAACGAAGAACACGAAGACTATCGTGCAGACTTGAGATTAAATACCGACGAGTGTAGCCTTCCCAAACAGATACCTGTCCAATCTTCTAGATACGTTTGACACTTGCTCATTTAGCTTGACATGAATATTTCTTGCGAGATGAATATTTCATCACGTAACTCATGCGATTAAATGTACAAGTACTTCAGCAAATCTCTGCAATAAATATCATAAAACAAATTAATTCCATTTAATTTTTGGATAGAGTATCCCATGTATTTACACACCAAATACACTAAATTTTAAAATATAAATAACTTTATTCTAAATGGCATACATATATGTTTATGAAAAAGAATTTTAGAGCTTTAGTCATCCCGTTATATCTTTTTCAATTTATGAATTAAAGATGTGAATTTTTTTTAATTTAAAATAAATGAACACTATTATATAATGTAGGATTTTTTTTCTAAAAAATTTAAATGTGTTAAAATTCCCTCTAAATATCGATACATTCATATCCAACATTTTTCTTATAATGTTATTGCCTAAATTATAATTTTATGAGAAAGGAATTAAAGCTGTATCCATTTACAGCTGATATTCATAGAAATATGATGATTTTCTGAAATCATTGTTTAAAAAATAATTTCCTGTTTGCGTACAAGCATTTTGAAGATTAATAAATTATTATTGCTACAATTTCAATCTATAAATTAATCAAGGAAATTCTTCATTTCTATAAAAAAAATCAAATTACAGTGATCTAGTATATATATTTTACAATTCGTTTAAAAAAACCATACACTTAATTTGTGACATTATTAATAATAAGGGAGTCTTATAAATATTGTTTAGTAATGCAGTAAAAGTTTCTGTCATTTTTTTTTTTTTTTTTTGAGAAATTTTACCTGAATTATTAATTTAAATATTGTAAAGACATTTTAGTGTATAATGAAAATAAATCTCTTACATATTGATTTATTTTACACAAGAATAAAATCGTGCCAATAAAAAATCTTCTAATTTTAGAGAAATAGAACTTTCAATTTTCACAAAACCAATGTGGTATTTTTAAATAATTAATTTTTATTTGATTAGTTTTTGAATTATTACTTATATTATCAACAACTTATACAATTAGAAAATAAAATTATTTATATAAACTGAAAATATTATTTATCAAAAATTATATATATATTAATATGTATATGAATATTTAAAGCAGTGCAAATGAATAAATCAAATGAGCTGAAATTTTAAGTTTGTAAAGTATGTATGTTAAGCTAAATTTTTCTTATAAAAATATATGAATATGATTAACCTATACACAGGAAATTAAAATCAAAATTAAAAATAATTGATTGTAGCTTCATATTGTAACCAAGAAACAAATAATTACAAAAAAATAAATATGTAAATGTTTTCATTATAGAGGAATTTTAATTATAAATTCAGTTCTGCTTTAGTACTGTCAAAATGTTATATATCATGTTGTAGACTTTTAAATTGTATTGATTCAAATTCATTTCATAGAGTTTATTACAGCCTAGTTGACAGAGTAATACTCCTGAAATGATTGAAAGATATTTTTGAATTTCACCATAAATATTACCCTCCGGATATTTACAGTGAATATTACAGATTATAATAGTTATATATGATAATGAAGATTTCAAAATTTTATCAATTCAAATTCCATTTACTGACTATTTTATAGACATTGGCTCGTATTCACATATTGCTGGCAAGAGAACATAGAAAACCAAAAGCGCCTTTCCTAGCAAACATACCTGCTGTATGTAGATGAGTTACATGAATTATTCATTGTCTGTCTTCGCTGGGATTGCATGCCAGACCTATCGCTATGATGAGAACTGTTCTACCAATAGACTATGAATACCCATATTAATGAAATTTGTCACCATGTAATCCATAGATTAATGAAGTATTCAACAATTAAGATCATAAATAGCTTAGCACACGTAATTTTTATATATAATGGGCCATATTCACGTGTCGCAGAGGAGAAGACTTTGAAAAGATCCAATTACTCTGACAGACATGCAGTCAGACTGGACTGGTAAAGCATCCATCTTGTTTGTTCTAACTGAGACCTAAGCTTTCCATTCTGTGAGCACTGCCACTTTTCGAGAGCAGACATTTGCAGATCCATTGTAAGCAGCCCAACAACCTAGGGATATTACATGGGATTTAAATGTATTCCGAACGAACTTCTTTTTTAAATGTTTTTTTTTTCCTTAGGTTTGTTAAAAGAGAAAACCTGAAAAAAATTCATATAATAACCAAAGCAGACTATTTCTGAATGCTCTGTCTTGATAATAACTTGTTCTTACTAAAATTCCATTGTCTTTGTATCCCAAGCATTTTATTGCTAATTTCTTAAATATATTCCCAAATCAATCTAATAAATATCAAATTGATTTTAATAATAGAGAGACTTTTATTTTCCACTCGAACTATTTGTTTCGTATCATTTTTTTTAAAATTCTAGACAAGCAAAGGGTGCCAAATATTTTCCTCTTACTTAGATGCGTGCTCAGTATATAATCTTGTTTCTTTTGTGTCTCTCGAGTAAGTTCGGAATGGTATTAATTTGGAAGGCAAGTTGCGTGTGACAGTCATTGTAATCTATTCTGGACAGAGACAGATTTTCGTTATTTCGACACCACAATACCGGATAACACTTGAAAATACCTGATGAAAAGAAAAGCTGCCTTTTGTACTTATCACCTTAAATAGAAAAATGATGGGAATCATGAAGAATAATGCTAAAATTATTTCTAACGAGAAATCGTGATACATGTTTTAATTATGGAAAATGCCAGCTGCAGTTAGCGTTGACAGAGTAATATAAATGAAGTTGTAAAATATGCCCTCTGTGAAGTCTCAATTAATATGATTCATGAAATTAAAGTGGTGAGTAAATCGCTTTATTTTCGCAAATTAAACTAAGCAAATTATTTTTGTAAACTTATTTTTTCTAATAAAATGTGTTATATTATTATTATTTTTTTTAATTTCTCTACATAAAAATATATAGATAATTTTCTCCTACTTTATTATATTTTCACTTAATGTTGATCGCTAAAAAAGTTTTTTGTTATTATGCATTTCAGTGCAAATTATTTTAATTGTGTTCTCTTTAATAGATATAGTCTCATCAAATATTGTTCATTTGAATGATGTTAGTGAAATTATTATATAAAGACTTCAGATAAAACTTTAATTTGAAGCTCGCATTCAATAGAATATTTTTTCTAGCTGCTATAAATGTTCAATGGAAAATTAAACTACTAGGAAAAACTTTTAGGAAGTTTCTAATAATATAATTTTCATTTACTTTATGCCTTTTTAACATTTATTTTGATAATATATGGTTTGCCTTCATTATACTCCTTATTGTAAAATTGGTATATTGTGTTCTCCTGTTTCATCTTGCTGAATATTTATTCACTTTGTACTGATACTTTCTCATATAGTTAAAGGATTTGTGCTTTGTATTAACTATCTTTTACTATCTTTTATCTATTACGATGCCAACCAACCTGTCTAGTGGTTAGCGTACCTGACTACAGATGGGTGAGACCTGGGTTCGAATCCTGGCCTGGGCATGGATGTACTCTCTCTATTTCTTGTCTTTGTCCTTCTTTGTGCGTGAATGGTTGCCTACCCTATAAACGGGTACCTATGACATGTGTGTACTGAGGAAGTCGGACTCCACACCAAATATGTTTCAGTTGGAAAAGCGCACCCCATATTGCCAGACTGGCTGACACACGACAACAACAACATCTATTACGATTCATGTAGCATCCTCAAAGTTGAATTACATTGGCCTAATGAAATTCTTAAAAGTTCAGAAAAAATATGAAATTAGTGTGCTCTTTAATATCTCACTATTATATTTTAAATGGATGATACAGAGACTTTATAAGTTTTCTTTTTTAAGTTTCCGTAAATAGCAGCTTCTATGGAAAACTTATATTTTAATTTATTGAGTTATTAATAATCATTTGGCATTCATATTGTAACAAAATGCCTTCTTTACAGTTTTTAATCTTTCCGTTACGGATGTTTTGTAAAACAATTTATAAAACATGTATTTTAGTGATTAATCTCAAATAAAATAAATAAAAAAAATTGTTGAGATTCCCATATAAATTATTTTTTGAACTATCAAAATGAACAACCCTTTGACACTAACGTTTTATGCATAGAAATTATCGTCAAGTGTTAGAACTCTTTAAACTATAAAATGTACAAATCACAGTATTTAAAAAATATTAAAACAACATAACATATTCATATATGGAATCTTTTTATAAGAAATGCTTTCATAAAAAAAAAGGTGTAAATGAATAGCTTTTTATTTTTATATATTTTTATGCAAACATAAGTATTCAATTTTTTAATATTAATTGTGCTTGTCAATTAAAACTTACATATAATTTTAAGAGGCATTTAAAATAAAATATTAATTTATCAACTTTTTTGACAACAAAATTGTCTGATTTTACATTCTCTTTTATAAAAAAAAGAATACTTATTCAATTGAATTTTCCAATATATTATACCAGGTATTCTTTTCAAAAATATATAATTTATCGATAAATGTTTTTTACTCAAAACAATTTTCTTCGTTTTTGTTACTTAAACTATTGAAACTTTATTTTTATTCATGCTTACAAAAGTATTCAATTGATTTACATGCTGAAATATTTTGTATTGCACAGCTATATGTGATTGATAACCAACAAAAGCTCAGAAATTTAAATGATGCTTTCTTTTATTTCACAATCTATATGTCCTTCTCAGGAATTTCATTACCCATATAATGTGCACTTCTCCAATGAAACGGAACGTCGGCATCGAATAATAAAAAAAGCAGAGAAATGATCGATGCCTAAGTAATCCGTCATCCACTCATAATTTATTCCGTACATAAATTGATAATACTTTTTTGAGCACAATAGGAAATTGTTCGGAAATCTTACCTTTTGCAGAGAAAAGAATATGCAATAATAACATCCACCCAAATAGCTTGCAGGAGTCATTTTACAACAACAAGAATGATTCGTCGACGGCAAGGTGCACACGAATCATTTTTTACGGTGGCGCTTTAATGAAATGTCAGATCTTCCGCTTGGAAAGTGTTGGAAGAAAAGAAAAACGGAAAAAGGTATATTATCTATAAACAAGAAACGCAGGAAAAAAATTTGTAATGTGTCTGAGTTATTTCACAGAAAAACGGTTTTCATCACGAGTGCTCCTTTGACGCTGTTGCGTTTTATGGTGCATGTCCGGTTTGGGAACGATAAAACCAACCGACCAATCAGAAATCAACTGAACTAAAGGAAAACATCTTGAGAACTGGAAAAGGATTGATAGAAGGAGAAAAGCTAAATCAAAAACGAAAACATATAGATATATCTATATATATAAGAAAAAAAATAGTGGGAAGAGAGGGCCATACTACCAAATCTCTATCGAAGTAATTACGATGGACCTTAAAGCTTATCCTAGTCTTGTTTTCGATCAAGCACGTTTGTGTGTCTGTCTCTTCTAAAGAAAATACACTCTTCTGTTTCTTTGTTGTCCCTACCCACTCTTCTTATGGCAACTATCATTGAACGATGTTAGAAAAAAAAGAGAGAAAAAAACCCTGTTGGATTTGGAGACCTTTCAGATAGCAAGAAATGTTTATTGAATAAAGACTTTTATTCAAAGAATACATCGGCATTCTGTAGGAAATATATTTCTTACTTCAGGAATTTTTTTCTAAAAATATTTATTGTATTCAATCTATTAAATAGGAATTCGCGAATAGTTATAACATTCGCAAGAAATTTTCATTCACTTTTAAATAATTTTATGTCAAATTAACAATTTTTGTAAAAACATAAAAAATGATATTTAGCAAACAATGACAGAATCCCTATAAACTCTTCACGATTCTTAGTGTCTAAGAATATAAAAAATGTTTCATTCTGAGGAACAAAGAAGTAATTTTCGTACTTGACTTATCTATATTGTAAATTTTAAATGTAAATAAAGAATTTTCCAATAAGTTACAAAATGTTTTTATCTAAATAAATTTTATATAAATAAAAGTTTAAACAAAGCTGTTTCAGATAAAATTATTCGTAATCTCAAAATAAAACTTACTTGAAGATTCAGGAATTTAAATACTTCTAATTACAATATGAGTAAAACACATTATTCAAATTAACTAGGAGGCATCGAAATTTATCCCGCCTGAATAAATGGCTAAACTCTCAAACTTTTCATATATGATCCTCTAAATGTATAAACTTTATTTCTGAAAAAATCGTTTTAAAATTTTCTTCAATGAAATAAATGTAGTTTATTTATGTGAATATTTAGCATAGTAACTGTTGCTTATGTGAATATTTAGCAATGTAACAGTAACTGTTTACATTATAACTGTTACTGTTATCAGTTACTACACCAAATATTAATAACGCGCAGTCTATGTAATTGTATTACACTATATAATAATTTTGGAAAATATATAATTGATGATAATAATAATTAAGAATTAAATTCGCATTACATTGGTTTCATTATTGTGTTTATGGGAATTAAATATAAATGATCTAAATTTTAAAAGTTTTAAACTAAAAATTTAATTTGATTCTGATGAATTTAATATGATAAAAATCTAAATTTTAATATTTAATGTATTTTCAATTATCGAAAACTTTTATTCATTGCACTATTTATTCAACAAATATATAAGAATATAGTTTGTAACTATTTTCAATGGTTGATAAAAACGATAGTATCCCTTTTAAAAAATTAATCATATTAAAATTTACGTATGTTTAATTCTAATGCATTAAATTCATAAGTTTAACGCCTTAAAAGAGTTATAAAGCATTCATAAGTTAAATTAATCACGCAGTTATTGTTTTAAATAATTCTTGAAATAGTGATATTGGTTAATCCCCATTTAATAATAGCAATTTTTATTTTATTTTTGAATTAGAACAATCAATATTAAAAATCCTTCAGAGAGCTAAATATTAAAATTTTTTAATTAAAGAGAGCATTTTTTATTTAAATTTAAAACAGACTGAATGTTGAAGGTATATTTAACCCCATATTGAATTCATTTTAGGAAATTACAAAAGCAAAATATAGGACAGAAATAAAAAATTTGAGAAAAATGACACAAAAGTCAAAAAAATTAGTTTAAAAAAACTTAACATTTTTCTTAAAATACATATTATTGGAATTTTCATGATGTGCAATTGTGTTATTCTTAAAATGTGGAAAAAGAAGGCAGTTGTCTGCACTTATTTTTAAAACCGATGTTGAAAGTTAATGTAAAAATCAAAAATTTACAATCAGTATTCTTTGAAGAATGATTTACTACCATTACATTTTGAATTGAAGATCTGACCGCATTTAGTATGCAACAACTTTAAATAAGATTGAGAAAATGCTACGATGAATTGTTAATAAAATTTATAATTCTCATTTTTGTTATGTATATACAATATGATACATACTTAGATATATATTTATTTAGAAACAATATTAAATATATATATGTTTCTATTAATGTTTCTATATTTTTAAAGTTTTCATATTTCTAATAGCTTACCCTAATTATAACGATGTTTTTTCGCGTTTATCTAACAATAGCTCTGCAATTATTTTTTGGAAAGAAATGATTTAAATCTGTCCCCAGGCATTCACCGTTTTCTTGTTTTTCAATACTTTTTTGTTTACTTGCATTGATGCAATGATGTCTGTGTACAGTGCGTGCAGCTCAGTGATGGGAATTTTTCTTTACGTTGCAAAAAAATCGAAAATAACCCATTTTCATTCTTCTTTCAAAGTTTGTTTTATATTCTTTTTTCATTTAAAGTCTATTACAATCCAAACAGTAGAAACACGCAATGCATCTTTCTTGTTGTTGCCAACGAATATACAATGAATTTTTATTCGATTTTAAGAGAGAAGAATTTTCACCCAATAATGTATTGCACGATCGTCTATTACAAACACGAATGACAACATCCAATTTTTAACTCTTTTATTAAAGTTTTATTATACACTGCATTCATTATCACCCTAAAAATATTATCAAATTCTAAAACTCAAAATCTAAAATATAAACCAGAGAAAACAACCATTGACATATGAACACAGATATGTTCAATATGTAAATATATATGAATTCATTCTTATTTAAAATAAAAATATGTATAAAATATGTTTCATTGATTAAATCCAATCTAACTATACTGACTTACAAGCTACTAACAAACTCACATATTATGCCTAATGTTACTAATTGAAATTATTAATAAAATAATTTTATTTTGTATACAATAAAGTTTTTCGATTTATTCTTAATGAAAATTTAGGCAAAATAAAATATTGATGCTTTCAATATATTTATTTGCGTGATTGAAAAACATTAACAAAACGTTTAGTAAAAAATATGTCAAATGTATTGCTTACTTTAAATTTGATACTTTTGTTCGCAATGTAAAACTCATAGAAAAATTAAAAACAATAAAATATGTTTCCCTATAAAGTAAGATTATTATGACTTTTAATTAATTATAACGTTAAAGAAAGTTACTGGAGATTATAGTACTATATTAAAGTCAAATTAATGGTTAAAAAGCATTTTGAGAAAATCATTTTAAAAAAGAAATTCCTTATTAATTATATATAAACTATTCCAAATCCATAGTGAGTTTACTGCAGAGATAATGAACAGTAAACAAATTACTGAAGTTTTACTCCAAAATTTATAAGTAGACGAAACTTTTCAGAAAAAAATTTCATATTTAATAAGAATCAAACGTTTTCCAGTGAAAAGGCTACTGTTAAAAACGTTGTATATATTAAATGGAAGATTTGTCATTTAAAACCCCAATAGGTCATCTTTTCAAGATGACTTCTTTCAAGTTAAATTTAATTTTACATAAGTATTATATAATTAGAATTCGTGTGTTAATTAAATACTATTATAAAATTATATATAAATATTATAATAATTTTAAAATATTATAATAAAAAATATATTAATACATTAATATATAGTCAAATTTTATTTTATGAAATCTTTCAAAATATTACTTAAATTAAATGAAAGAAAATTTCCGAAATTAATTAAAATAAACTGATTACAAAATATGAGACAAAACGCAGCTTAAAACTTGTGGTAATTACATTTGAAATGAACTACTATTTAAATATAAAATTAGCAAAACAGCAGTATTATTTTCTAACTAATGATAATCTGCAAACATATAACAACTTAATTTAAAATTCTTATGAACAAAAACATCAAGCTTACAATTTTAAATAAAATATTAAATAAAGAAAATATTGCACAAAATATTAAAAATATTTTTATAAGAAAATTGTATTTTAACAATTAATTTATTTTAATGTTCATAATTATTAAGGAATTTTCATATAAAAATATGAAAATCCATTGTATTCTCTGTGTTTGTACGGCTTGTAATTCCTGCTATTAGTAAGCATTAAACACGTTCAATATAACTAAAACTGTAGGCCATCATGTTTTATTATTGCTTGGGACTATTTTATTTATAATAAAGTTTTTTAATTGTGTAAACGCAAAAGTACTATAAATAAAAAAAAAGTACTAAAAAATAT
>JAPDSC010015143.1:1389023-1403763 GCA_026290005.1 Latrodectus geometricus | reverse complement strand
ATATATATATATATATATATATACGTTACCTAACAACTTTTAAAGGGATAAATTGATGAAAATTCTCAATTTAACACTATGTGGATGTAATTTGATCTCATAGGAAACCAATACTTCAAAAATGTCATATAATAACATTAATTTTGGATCTTTAATATGCATCAAAATATATTTATTTTTGATGAAAAAAATTTAAATTTTATTACCATAATATTAAAATGATGATTTCAATTTTTTTATTTACATAATCCAGTCTCCAAAAGTTCTTTTACCTAAATAATTAATGAAAATCAATATTATTATGGATAAACCAAGCTAGAAAAGTTTTATATTCTAACAAAGAGGATTAATGAAATTATTGATTTTCAAAATATACTTGAACTTATTGTAAATATATTATTTATTTTAATAAATTATTAATAATTTTGAAAAAAAAGTATGAAATAATATACTTTTTTATATGAAATAACCGATTTTAATACTAGATTTATAGACATAATTATTTTTGAATATTGTGAATAATTTGAATAATCTGAATCAATAAAAAATGAAAATAATTTTGAACTATTATTTTTAAAACTTCTTGATAGACCAATTTTTAATTTAACATTATAATTCGAGAAAATTAGATGGTGAGTTTTAAAACTGATATTATATTACTCTGAAAACTTTTAAAATAAAAATTTATTTTATAATTCTATTAATATTTTCAAGTTTTTATTTGGCTTTATAATATTTCTGTTAAGCAATTTCTTTTACGAAGTCTACTTTTGTCAGGTGCTTTTAGTTTCTTAAATTTTCATTTGTATTCTTAGATGATTTAAATTCTAAATTTAATATTACATTACTTTATTGTTCTGAATTTCTCAATGTTATTATTATAATTTTAAAATTATACTTTTAAGTTTTAATATGTATGTATCTATGTATGCTTGTGTGTATGTATATAAATATAATTTTTAAATGAGAATAATATGAGGCGTATATTTTTTGTCAAAACTTTTAAGAGCTTTATCTAAATACCACGTTATATTAAAATATAATTTAAAAGGAAAAATATATGAGATCAAATTTAATAACAAGCAGATATCATTTATTTTAATCCCAATTATATTATTTTGAAAGTGTTCTGTTCTTACAGTGTCTTTCATTTTTATAATCTTATTCTTTAAATTACTATAAAAAAATGATAAATAACGGCATAGTTTATTCTTGCAAACTGTTGCTGAGTATTACGCATCTCTGAAAACAAAAATCGCATAGAAACTAACTAAGACATTTAACTCCTATGTTTGTAATAAATTCTGTATGGCGTCTGTGGTGGATGTGATGATAGCGGATTCAATACGATTCTGTAAATGCGACGCTTGACTGATACAGTTGCGGTAGTCTTTTTTTAATAGTTTAATTAGTTTTAATAAAATATATTAGTTAATTATTTTACTTGCTTTCAAACTTTCAAAATATTTTATCAATTTTTATCGTTAAGGAACTCTTTAAATTAAATATATACACCTGGATACAGGTACACAAAAAGAAATGTCTAGTGATGACAATATACATAAAGTCATTAATTTTCTCGAATGATGTTATAATGCAAGCTGGAACTGTATTTAATAAATGAAAGTATTCTATTCGGCATAAATATATAAAAGTTGATATCTATGTTATGAACAAAATATAATTACTATGTATGCCTAGAGAACAACAATGTTAAAGGATGATATTGTATGGAAATGTCGAATGTAAGTTTGTTTTTCGTTTCCTGCAATGCGTATACATGGATGTCCAAATGCACGTGCATAGTAATAAACATTATGTTTTTTTCTGTACAATAAGAATATTGTATTACGCCTTAACTATTTTACTGTAGCATAAATCAATTCAACATTAATAATTGTTTTTATTATTATATAGTTCATTATTATATAGCCATAAAGTTTAGTGAAATTTTAGGAGGAATATTTGTCTTGAAATACAAGCACCAACTCTTAATTGAATATGTTTTATGTTTCTGTGTGATAAAACAATGTTATTAAAAAACAGCTTTCTTATCCAGAGTTTTATCAAATGGAACTACTATGATCTTGAATAACTTTCATTAAGTACTTTAACTAATAGACTCCCTTTTTAGTTAGATGTTACACAGTAATTCAACCAATTGATATTATAACTTGAACACATAAATCACCATTACAATACAAAGCTAAAACTTTTGACTAATAACAATAAAAACTGAATTTTTTTTAATTAAACAGCGCTCTTTCGAAAATGTTTTTTTCATACAGAAAGCATAATATGTATTCTGAGTAAAAAATTAACCACCATTGAATGCTTGAAAATCCACTGAATGATATATAATTTACATTATATATCATGCATATGGTTTTATATATTTGCATTATTTGGTTTTCGCATAATAATTTATTATTTTCCGAATGTAACATATGTAATTGCCTTCATACAAATTGTGTGTTTGTGCCTTTTTTAATAGCTGTAAATTTTAGTTGCAAGTAAGGATCATTAAAATGCAATAATTGAAATTTTACATTAGAAAAATAATTAATTTTCATTTTAATTCATAAATATTTATAATATCAGTTAGCAATGTGAATACAATGCATAAATAAGTCTTTACCTTTCATATGTTAAATTAATTCATATGGTACATTGATAAGCAATTTGAATGAAATATGAAATATCAGAATACTTTTTAATACTTTTAAAAGCGATAAGAAAACAATTAATATTTTCCCCATTAGATAGCTTACAATGCTTTATTCTCATTCTTTAAGAAACTTAAATAAATATTCTCTATTCATTTTGATATTTAAACTCCAAAAACAAAGCAACATTTCCGTCACATTGCATTGTCATATTTTGTCCCTCGAGCATTTTTCTTTCCCAGAATTTTGAAAAAAAAAAATTTCAAAGTACTTATCTCGTAGCAAGAGGAAAATTGGCAACATTTTCTTCGAGTAGGAAAGCGATGTTTCTTTTCTTGAAGAATATATCAGTTCTTCATCCCCCCTCGTAATTTCCTTCCTATTCTTCAACAAAAGAGGCCGCCCTGAACAAAGGCTTGCTGTCACTAGCTGCACATTTAAATGTGTTATCGTGTCCAATCATGTGAAACCTTCTAAAACGTTGGTTATCGTGGACTTTATGTTTTTATGAGTTTTTCTTTATAATTACAAAAGCGTAAATCATAATTATAAACTAAATGACTCTCTCTATCTAAATATATAAATATTTAATTCTTATCATTTTAAAGCAGTTAAGTTTAATTCTTTGCTTAAAATTCTATGTGTTGATTTAAATTTAAAGCTTTTTAAACGAACACTACTTTTATAAATTGTATGTGTGTGTGGATAGTGTAGTTTTTAATTTTGATCTTTTTAATATACAGAAAAATGCAGCCAATGTAAAAGTATAAATTTAAAATACTAATTATTTATTTCAAATATAAGGAAAATATGTACACTGCATGTTTTTTTTATTTATTTATTATGCTGAATTTTATTTTAATTACCATGATTATTAAAACTTTAATTATCATGGTTTTTATTTATGTTACAATAAGTCATGTTTTCTCTGCTTTTCTTAGCCCTATCACATGTCAAAATAGTAATATATTTTAGGTATATAAGTCAATTTTGAATTACATGTATCCAAATGTTTATAAGGAATATGAAAATACTAAGCATAAACTTACGCTTTTTAGTAGCTTATAAAAATTGATGTAATATTTTTATATAAATTTTTGATAATTTTGCTAGATAGATGTGTTTGTGTTTATTGAATTAAATTAATATTTATTAATTATATATTAGTTGTCCAAATATTTGAAGAAACACGGTAGTATGGATTTAAGGTGTCTTGAGGCTCCAATATGATGCTGGTCTCCCTTTTGCATTGATGTCAGCCTGCAGACGTTTATAAAGACTTTCCACTAGTTTTTGATCGGAGGTCATAGAAACAAACTTTTAGACATCCATATTAGCTGAAGTGACTGCATGCAACCAAAATGATTTATTTAGTTGACTGCGATATTTGCACTCTAAATCGCTTCAAAGGTATTTTATGGGAATTAGATTAGGACTCTGGGAAAAATTAGCCTAGTTTTTGTTCACCAATTTCATTAAACCACACCAATGTTAGCCTTAATTTGTGAATGAAGCAGTTATTACGCTGGATGGGCTTCCTCGAAATATTACTATAAAGTTGAGAGTGCAACATTGTCAGAATGTTTACATACATCTCATTGTTCATATTTTGAGCCATAGAAACTAATTAACTCATTTTAATGCACAAGAGACACCCCTAAAACATTCTACTACCAGCACCAAATCCAACAGTCTGCATGATGCAATTACTAAAGAAACGTCAGATCTAAATCGTCTTTTCGACTGCT
This sequence comes from Latrodectus geometricus, assembly GCA_026290005.1. NCBI lineage: Eukaryota > Metazoa > Arthropoda > Arachnida > Araneae > Theridiidae > Latrodectus > Latrodectus geometricus. Next base: position 1,399,349 of record JAPDSC010015143.1, on the reverse strand, counting down.
ATACTGTAAAGCGAGATTCATTGCTTTAAATTGCTTTGTAAAGCGAGATTCATTCCTTTAAATTGCTTTGTAAAGTGAGATTCATTATTTTTTTCTTCTTTCTATCAATATCACAAAATTCTTTAAATTGGAAGAAATTTACAGACATAACTTACTAAAATTTTATATGATTTTTAAATTTCCAAAACATCAAACTTCGAATACATTTTAAGAAATATTATATAACACTTCTTTAATTTTTCTTTAAGAATCTATTTATGCATATGTACTTACAGATATTATAAAATCCTGACATTTGTTATCATAATAAAAATGCTTAAGATGATGGCTTAATATCAATTCGCTAATATGCTAAATAAACGAAATGCTCATCGGCAGCACGGCAGCTCAACGGGGGACCAAAAACTACAGTGCCTATATATTTTTTCTTGACCAAGTGACTTGACCAAAGCATATGTCCTGGTTAGGCGATTAGCTTAAAACGAAACATTTAGTGTTTAATTCCCAAGCATACTTGGAACTCAATTTTGTCTTCCTACTCAAGGGTTAACTAAATGAGTCAAACCTGACCAGCACGAGGATCGATAATATGCTAAATGTCAATTAAAAACAGATGCGAATTTAAAACTACTTCTCAAGAATTTGACAGATTTATTAAGTAATTAAAATGATTAAACTATTACATTAATGTGAAATGAAAAATTAACTTATTATTCCCTAAGAAATATAATATATATAATTTATAACAAATATAACATTATATAATTTAAATAAATTTCTGGGAAATATTTTAAAACAAAAAATGCAAAGTTGCATGGTCTTAAATATTTATAAATGGTAATACAATAAATTTTAATAAATATACTGTTCATCTGGTTGTATAGCAAGCTAAATTTTTAAAATAAAAGTGCATAGCTGCGTAAATTAAAAAATAAAAGGTCTGAAATTGGTAAATTTCAAAAGGATTCAGGCATCGAATTTCTCTAATAATTTCTAAGTTACTTCATGGATTGCTGTCGTCAAGAGTATTTCTTGCTTTAACAAATTTATTCAAAAATGCAATTTATATGGATACTCAAACAAACTCTCCGGGGATAGATAGAGGAAATTGTTTATTTAATATGTGATGAAATTATCCACATTGCCTTTTTTATGAAGTAAATAAAATAATATAATTACTCAACAGTAATTAAATGTATTTGAATTTCAAACAAAATGTAATATTCACATTTATTTTTTGATTCATATAGTTATTAATAAAATTAAATATGTTTTACACATTATAGATTGCGTTTGTATGATATGGTGCGTTTGATTACACTAAATTGTATGGAAAAGTAAATACTATTTCTAGGAATTCTATATTTTATGGCCTTTACAAATGATAGTAATAGAAAAGTGGAAAAGTATATCTAAAGGAGAATTACTAAATTCATTTAAAAATACTACTGAAAATATTACAATTAAAAACAATTGAAGTACTATACCCCAACTAATTTCATGTAATTTTTAATTGAGTGAAATTCTTTCATATAAACTTTGAGTGAGCTAGTAAAGAAAATAATTTAATGTAAAGTTTAAATGTGAAGTTTCTATACGCTTAAACTATTTTTATTAAAATTTCTACAAATAAATATAAATAATTAGCATTTAGGTATTCACGCTTATATGAATAATGAAGTTAATGCAATTTATCTGCAAATTAGTTTACAGAACCAATCAGCCATTAATTAAAATACATAGTTTAAAGTCTCAAATAGTTAAAAGTTGTAAAAATTAGGGAAATTAATGTAATTATATTTATGTATTTTTCAGTAATTAATAAATATTCTTTATTCTTTAAATAAAAAACATTTTCTTAATAACTAATTTGCCTAAAACATTTTTGTAAGAAATAAATTTAAAAATAGTAGTGAATTACTTGAAAGTAAAAAAAATTATCATCATATTAAACAAAAGTAAATCGGCCATGTGAAAACAAAATGTATTATTATAATTTTAATTATTAAAATTTATTAATATTAATATTTTTTCAATGTATAGAACAGTTATGATCATGAAATCATTATAATTTAATTGCAAAATTAATTGTGGTATTAAAATCTTTAAAAAATTATATTAAAAGATGTATCTATATTTTTAGTAAAAAAAAAAGCCTTTTTTACTGTAAAACTGCATAATCAGTTAAAACTATTTTTAAGAAACAGTTAAAAATAAAACTTTAAAAAATAGTAATATTACATTATTTGTATTATTAAAATTATACAATATTCATACTTTTTTATTCATTTTAAGGATTTCTTGAAAAATACATTATATTAATATTTTTATACGCAAAATTAAAATTAGTATTATATTATCTCTAAAAGTACAGAAACGAGAATATTTTCATATAATATTAATATAAATCTTTAATATTTTCTGTATAATATTTTCTTTTTCATTTTAACCATTTTGCATCATTTTAATCTTTAATGAGAATGCATAAAAAAAATTTTTTAAAAAAAATAGGGCAATATCAACCTTTATTTTACGGACTCAATAAATTAAAAGGAAATTCCATAAATAATAAAAAATACCATTATATATGTTATTATTATCTGAGTTTTCGTTAAAGTAAACAAAAAGTTGTTAAAAAAAGTATGTTCCATATATTAAGTATTATTAATATTTTTATAATTAATATCTTCTATAAATAATTCAAAGCAAAAATTATAGAAAATATGGTAATAATGAATTTGTAACAAAAATACACTCTTTTAAATCATTAGGACATTTTAAAAACAACAAAATTAAAAATTTCATTTTCAATATTTTTTTAACGTAAAAAGAACAACTATTAAGTAATTGCTGCAGAGTTTTTTTTTCAGTAGTGACTGACAGTAAAAGCTATTATGGGATTCGATTAAAAAAGTCAATTACGTTATGTTTTACTTAAATTAATCAGACAGTTTATACTGCAATTGTGTGTTGACTAAAATTAATAAAATAGAAATATTAGAAACAATTGTAAAGCAAAAAAACTGAACTTTTATAATGACTTATTTTAATGCTAATAAGGATAAAAAGGAATTTTGTGTAAATACAAATTTTTGTATTTCTAAAAAACGAACTTACAACTTATTATTTATGCAAAATGATCTGTATTATAATTACAAATATGAATTGTTAATTATACATTTTACATTAAAGTACACACTAAATGACATGACAAGGATAAAGACACAAGAATCACTAATATACACACACACATATATATATATATATATATATATATATATATATATATATATATATATATATATATATATATAATTAAAATTATGTGGTGTGGTCATTTTTCCTGACTCTCTCGAACACAATATTAATTTAAAATCATAAAGTCCTGCAAATGTCTAAAAATAACTTTAATATCACTTTTAATTTTTTTTCATAATACTTTATTAGAAATGATAATAGTATAAGTGATTTCGTTATGTTTTAAGATATTGGTGCTTTATGTTTGAATAAGGTATTTCTTATTTAAAAAAAGAATATTCAAATTTATATTTTATAAACGTCAATGTGTGTATATATATACTGAAGTATCATTGAAGTAGAACTACCTACCTAGTAAAGAGTTTGGCCTTCTCTGGCCTTGATAATGGTTGCTATAGAATGAGACATAGATTCAACAAATCTCTGGAAACTTTCCACGGGAATGGCTTGCCAAATATTGGCTAAAACTGTCTACAATTCAGTAAATTTTGTTGCTGTTGGCCTTTAACGCTTTGATATACGTCTTGCCAAAACATACCAAGGATGCTAAACAGGATTTAATTCTGGGCTTCTAGGTAGTCATTTTATAACCAAAAAGTCAGAGGAATGCTCATCTAACCAGGCAGTAGCCAACCGGGACTTGGTACAGGTGCCGTTGTCTTTCTAGAAAACTCCATAATCGTGCAGATGGCAGAACAACATAAACAATTGGAGTTGATCACACAGCAAGTCTGCGTATCGAATTGCATTGATGGAAATTAATAAACGCACTAAAGATCACAAACAGTGCCACGAGAAAACGCTCCAGACCATGACTGAGTCACCATGCCCTTGCACATTTCCAGCCTTGCATATAAATAAATTATTTAGCGGTTGCATTAAATTTATTTGATGGTCAGATATAACTTTTAAATACTTTTTAAATTTAAAAATTGATTTTTTTTTATAATAATATAAAAAGATATGTAAATTGTGAACCCGAAGAATAATTTCATTTGTAAATAGATATATGTGTGTATGTTCAAAATATGCTTTTACTGAAATACATTAAATTGTTTTAATAACAAATAACGAAAACAATATTCCTAAATAATAAAAAAACTTACGTGCATATTAATTGTATTCAGGTAAACTATATACAATTATAAATAAATATATGAATATAAGAGATGGACAGATAAACTGTACAAAATAACTTTAGCATTTAAAATTTATAGTTATCAATATTTATGAGCAAAGTATATATATATAGTCAAATAATTCTATACTCAAAAGGAATATCAGTTAATCAGCCATTAAGTATATGTAATTCTCTTTTCGTTAATCGTATGCATGATAAAAAAAATAGATGCAACAGTAAAAGAAGGAAAATTATAATTATTTATTATACCAATAAAAGCGAATTTTAAGTTTTTTCTAACCATGTAAATTGCAGTTTCTTTTCTATTAAGAAAAAAATCTGTGGTCATACACACAAAAGCTAAAGTACATAAATTTAATTTTAGCTAGTATTTCATTTATAAAAACTGGAAAATCTTGGAAACTATTCTAATTATGCAAATCAGTTGAACTTGTTTTGCTTTATAAATGATTTTTTATAAACTTTATAATTTTTTTCTAAATATGATTACTGTTCAAATAATGACGTTATACATAATAAAACTAATAAAAGCCAATCAGAATTTAGAATTTAATTGAATAGTTTAATCCAGAATTATCAATTAATGAATACTATATGATTAAATGAACAAAATTCATTTACCTAATCGTATAATTTATTTTTTCATCTTAATGAATATTAAATAATAACCATTATTCCATAGAAATTGTTCAAAATCACCCATTTAGAAAATAACTAAAGTAAAAATAGCGAGCTCAAAATATTGCATTTATCTTTTACTTTTAACTCTTTCTGAAAAAAAAAACAGGGTATTATACTTTTGAATATATTTATGAGCAAATAGATGTAAAACAGATTATCTTAATGTTTCATTAGAATAGAAGTGTGCAATAATGAAGATTACCAATTATGAAGATTTAATGGATTCGGCAAGAAATATTGGTTTATGAATAATTTCGATATTATATTTCGTTGTTTTACTTTGAACTGACATTGGTTTTATAATTAAGATGAACTAGAAGATGTAGAAATTTTCTGCAAATGATAATGGGCAAAGAAAAATATAATCACATTTTCGGATACTTTACAAAATGAATTTTATTTTGTAATTTATCAATACATATTAGCCGCTGTTTTCGGATGAGAATAATGAATGTCCTTGATGCATTTATTAACATATTTCTAATAGAAAGTAAAGTTCATAATAACAAATGGGTTGGTTATGATTTTTTTTATTAAACAGTGAATTGTTTTAAAGATTAAACTCATTAATCAGTTCAAAAATTACTTCCAGACAAAATTGCATTTTCCAAACCATTTTTTCTTGTAAATAGTTTTGTTTGGTTAAATAAAATATATTGATTTTTATTTTTTATCATAGTTAAAATTTAGATTTTTAGTAACTGTTAGAAAACACCAGCTTCACTGGATTCATAAAATTTGCTTTTGTAATATGTATAGCCAATTGTGTGATAATAAGTTTGATATATTGACATAAAAATAACTTGGGAGTTACTTTTACATATTATTTATATTTAAGCTATAGTTAACATTAGTAAATATTTAAACTTCCAGTTATAAATCATGTTCAGCGCTTATGGTGTACATGCATGTATTAAACTAGAATTTTAAAGTTCCAATTTTGAGAAATACATACATAGATATATACATACACGTATCAAAATATTAAACTTGTCAATTATTTTTCAATTATTTAGAATTTATTAAGGAAGATTAAGAGTACTTGTTATTGCATTATATTAATATGTTATTAATATGTAAAACTAAACTATTGTAATGATGTCTAAAAGGTCATGTATTAAACTACAAAAATATCATTTACCCTTAAGAACATTTTACGAATAGTTACTTATATATTATGCGCATAGAGACAATGTGTCAATTAATAGTCTTACTAACTTGTTTTCATTCAATTTTAATTATTTCCAATCATTCCAACTTTACTGTCATATTTTGAGTAAATCAGATTTTTAACTTACATATTTGTTTTGGGGGAAAAAGTTATAGTTAAATCTTAACCATAACAATTTTCAAATATTGTTATTTTTTTAATTTTGAAGAGATTGTAACACCTATCAAACAATTTTTTTTATATAAACAATGTAATTTATAGTCATACTATGTATGAGACATATTATTTTCTAATTAATTTATTATTTCTTTTTAAAAATATTAGTACTTCAATGTGATCAGAGTTCAAATTTATCAAGCATAAATTTCTGCTATTTCACTGCTATGCCACATCCATATTCAAAAGCATTTACTGCAATTTGAGTTTTAGTGTTAAATTATAGATATAGTTTTCAAATAAAGTTTTTGGAAAATTATTCACATTCAATTATTAGATACAACAAATAATATATACTGCTTCACCGCATTTCATTCTATACGCTTTGCGAGATCCCGAGAGGGTTCCTTAATGCTGAGAAGTCGGAAATCACGTGGGGGTCTTCTAGCAATCGTAAGCTCTTTCTGTTGGATATTTCCCATCCTCTCGCACACTTTCTTCCAGTAATCGCGTTTTCTGCTCTAGAAGCTGTGGGACATTTGCCGTTATTCACGCTTTGTGAAGCCCAAATCCTACTGATTTTTTTCTCACTAGAATTTTCCCCTTTTTTTGGTATCTCTTCACTACTATTTCTATTAGTTTATTTTTGTTTTCTTTCTTTCCTTGAAAGACATTCTCTCGTGTCCATTTCATGAACCGAGTGTTCGAACATCCTATAAAATAAAAAGTTTTTGTAGAACTGGACAATAAAAAATAATATATATATATATATATATATATATATATATATATATATATATATATATAATACATCATACTATTTTACCTTTGATCTCTCTCAAAATAGTTTTTTTTTCAAATAAGAGGAATATATATTGAATACAGGTTATTTATTTTTTAAGATTTGATTTTTAAGAAACGAATATTTTTTAAAGCAAGTGATAAATCAATAATAAACATTGTAGTGCATTTGAAAATAAAAACTTTTGGTCGTAAAATAGACTATTTTCCTTAGAGCGAATATCTCGATAACAACAAAAAGTAAAGATTTTGTAAAACAAATTTTTTATAACAGAATTCTTACATGCTTTATGTAGAAGGCCCGATGTTAAAAAGATTATAATTTATTTATTATCTGCAAGATAAATTTTCATGTAATATCTTAATCGGCAGAGTTGGATGAAATTTTGAGTAATGTTATTTAAATGATTATAATCCTGATTTAATATATATGATAAATTTTACAATACTTCCTTTAAAATATAAAATGCAGATTACGTTTACTTTGCGTTTCAAATTAATATTTATTTTAAAATTAAAGATAATAATACGTGAAAACTGTAGACATTGTATTCATTATTTTAATCCCTTATCATGAATTTATAATTAATTTTGACTGTGAATGATAATAATTTTTAAAAATTTAATCAGCTATATATTTCAAATGATCATTTTAATTACATAAAGGAGATTTTTTAATATTTTTGAATTTTAGCAATGCTTTAAAAGTAAAAATACGTTAATTACGTTTATGTTGTTGTTCTGTCAACAACATAAACGTAATTAACTTATGATAAATACGTTGCAGTTGTGTAATGACCAGCTACTAGGATTTCCTTCTTTAGCTATAGGAAGTGTGAAAGTGATGAATTTTTATTTGTTGTCATCACTCTGTAGATGCGTCACTGTAACCCCAGAATTGATTATTCGTAATTTAAAAACAAGGGCCATAAGGAAGACCCCAAAACTTGGCCTCTCACCCTTAGAGGTCTAATTTTACATGGAGTACATTACGGCATGTTTCATGCACTCTGGCCATCATTAGCGAACACTATAGATCTTCAACTGGATCGGGATTCGGACTCACTACTTTTCAATAACAAGAACTAGAACCTAAAGTTCTCGTTCTTGTTTTCGAAACCTAAAACCTAAAGTCATCAAACAGAATCTTAAAACTTTACACCATGAAGGATACTGAGGTCCTTTGTAATAAATATGTAGAAGGTTTTGATGTCTAACTTTGTTGACATTTTTTTTGTTTATTTTATAGCAAGACAATAAAGACTGATCTGGCTTACTTCAATTTACATATGTTATTTATATAAACTACCATAATTATACATAAATGCTTAAGATTTAAAGGTAGTTAAAAATTAAATGTAACTCTCGAAACGTTTATTTTAATAAACCAATCTGCACTTCAATAGGTAAATGGAACATTAGAAATTTCTTTTAAGGAAAACAGAATAAAATTTTTGTTTTAAGCCTTTTGTTTTATAATACTTTTCTTTGTGTTTACTGTTTTTATGAATAATGTAATATATTAAAAAGATCAGCTCTTCCTAAGAACAACATAATTTGAATAATTTGCAAACGATTTAAGCAATTATCAAATAGTGAATAGCATACCAAGTAATCAATTACAGTTTTCTCGTGTGTTATGTTTCTTTAGAATATTTTAAAAAATTAAGATATTTTTGTCTTAAAATTCTGCAAACTTAATATTTGTTTTAAGTATTATGTTTGCTTTTGTATGAACATTCAGATGTTTAAATTTTTGTAGTAAATAAATTGATTATTTAGTTGTTTCTTATCATTTGATATATCCTAGTTTGATATTATGTAATATTAAACTAAAAATGTTTATGCCTTTCAAAATATTCAATTCAAAATGCTTTAAAAATATACTTTTTTTAAAATATTCTCAATAAAAATTCATAACCAAGGAAATAAAAAATATCATTCAATAATTAAACATTAGCTACTATTTATTTTGCCCAAATTAAAAATATAGAATTAATAAATTATTATATGCTTAAATTATTAAATTAAGTAAAAAGAAACAATAATTTAATTTTAAGAAACTACTATGTAATTATAAAATTCTTAATTCATTTTAGTTAAAGTTAACTTTTATTAATTCCCCATTTAAATAAAAATAAAGGATATTACATTTTGAATAAAGCAAACTGTAAAAATTATCAGTAGTTATCTACATATTGTATTGTTGGAATTATGAAAGTAATATTTATACTCTTATTATGATTTACTTAATTACACTAACAGCAAAATATTTCCATTTTAAGCACTATTATATATAAATTTTTTGACTTCAGTAAATAGTAATTTTAGATATTGGAATTTTGTCGAGAATCATCGATATTCTTTAGAAACAAGTACTTAATTAAATTGCACTCAGAAAGGCTCTCAGACTGATTTATTTAAGCAGATTTAAAATACGTTTCTGATTAAATTCAATGAAGCAGGTTATCGTGCATTTAGATTTAAAGAAATGAAAATTTTCAATACCTTAATGTAAAATGGAAGAATAAACTTATTAATATAAAAGAAATAAATACCTAATTAATGTAACTTTTAAATTATATGTCGGAAAAAAAAGAAAATATGTATTAACGGCTAGCATGAGATTTGTAATTCAAATGAAATTTTATGTCTTAAAAGGGCTCACACATAGATCGGGAATATTTTTCTTTTAATTATCTATACACCTATGTGTATGTGTATATAATCAAAATAAAATAATATATAACGTGCTGATTTTTATAAATACGTGACTTGTGAGAAGACATGGTGCTTTAGATGAGCATTAATTATCATCGCTAATAATATGAATTCTCAACTAAATCCAGAAAAATGGTATTCAATTTTGTTGTCTTGAGATATAGACAGTAATTTAAATATATTTTACTGTTATATGATCACATTGCAACTCTTAATTTTCTTTTCAATTTATATATTTAAATGAGAATCAAATAAAATATTGAAATACGTTTGATGCTTAGAGAAAACATTCCGCAAACTAAATTCAAATAAAATTTAGTTTTCTTTCAATATTAAAACCTCAACAAGTATGTGTGTGTGTGTGTGTGTGTGTGTGTGTGTGTGTGTGTGTGTGTGT
>JAPDSC010015143.1:1356206-1389013 GCA_026290005.1 Latrodectus geometricus | reverse complement strand
GTGTGTGTGTGTGTGTGTGTGTGTGTGTGTGTGTGTGTGTGTGTGTGATTTTTTATCATAAGACATTTTATTACCTTAACAATGAATTTTGTTTATTTTATTATTTTTGATAATATAATTTTGCTTTTATTATTTTTGATGAACTGAAATAATAATTTTTTTTCTAATGTATTTGATAAATACGTGAAATTGAATCCAAAATATTCCAGAAAATGTTGATTGAAAACATGAAGCAATTTAAATTATCCTTTCCAAATATTTATTTATTGATTATATATTCAGTGTTAATGGAAGCAATAATTTAAAAAAATATTTTTTCAGTAATTTAAAACATATTAATATTTTTTTAGAATTATTCAAAATGTTAAGCACCTTTTTCAGGAATATTAAAATCACTAACAAAATTGATAATGTCATTATCACATACAAGATCCTAGTGACTTGTACAACCTTAAATACAATTGCTAATTAAATTGGCAAATGTTAAAAGAAGTCATAATTAAAAAAATTAAACTTTCAATAATTTAAAAATTATTAATACTTTTTTAGAAATATTCCAACTGTTAACCAAAATATTATTTTTTCAGGAATATTGAAATTATTGACAAAATGATACAAAAACCTAGCGACTTGTATAATATTAAAATAATATTTTTATGTAAGTTATTGAGTCTATCTTACATATTTGTATTATATATATGATAGATTTATTATATTTATCTATTTTTGTACACAATATAACATCTTCAAAACGTTACTTCTATTATGTATAAAATAAGTTTTTATTTTATTGTAGAATCACATTTTTTGTTACTAGTAAAAGTAAGTTTGAAAAGAAATAATTTGATATGGAAATTGCTATTTCATGATAATCTTAATTATATTTATTAGTTTAGTAGGTGAAGAGGAAAAATTCTTAATATTGAATCCATGCAGAAAATTTGTTATCCTTATATATTCTTTTTAAACTGAAATGCAATTCCAATTAATTGAAATATTTTACAATATTAATATAAAAGTCTTGCAATACTTTTTTTTTGCAATCTGTATGAATTGTTTATTGAAAATTAATGCTAAAACAGGATTTTTTTTAAATTCCAATAATAAAACCATTTAATTAGTTCACAAATAAAGACATACGAATATATAAACACTTATTCTAATACTTACTGCATTAAAATATTAGCTTTAGCATATTAAATGATTAATTATTTTCTAATGAATATGCATTGTTACTTAAAAATGATTCATTTTTCATTCGGTACTGTTAAATGCTTGACTCTGAAGTAGTTTTTTTATAATCTCTGCATTTTTTATTTTTACTTTTAAGTAAATTTTAAAGAAAGTAAGTAAAGATAAGAAGAGGGAGTTAAAATTTCTTCAAAATTCCAACTACCTTCTTTCTTCAACTTAATTCTGAAGAAGGATTTTTCCTACTCCCTAGAGTGAAGTAGGATACAAAAAGGGGAAGAGATTCTGCCAAGTGAAGTGAACTTTTATTTTAAAGGTGCTTGATGGAATTTAATCTTTGGGAGAGAAAATTTTTAAAGCCTCCAATTCACTTTTTCGTGGGAAAGCCGCGGATTGCAGGAAATATTGCCATCCTTTTTTATTTCATTTTCCAGTTACGATTCTTGTGAAAAATGTGAAGAATAAATTTGACACAAAACTCCAGTGTGTTTCATAGGTTTTGATTTGGAATTGTCCCAACTAGATCCATTGTAGCATAAATTTAGAAGTTTTCAAGCAGTATTCTTGAGTTTATTTTATAAGGAATGCCACTGTGTAGTGACTTCATAGATTTTTGGTATTATAATTCTATTCAAATTATTCAGTCTAAAACAAAAATATTTTCATTAATTTACTTCCAATAATACAATTGCATATTTTCTGAGTATATAACAATCTTAATATTTTCATTAAAATATATTCTGAAATTGAATATTCAACAAATCTAAATAAATTTTACATATTATTTTATTAAATGAAATTTTATAATTTAAAGAAATTAAATATATTTTATAATAAAATATATATTATTTCTTTAATAATATTAATAAAATTTGTTTTTACTATTTTGTAAATTTAAATTCCCATAATAATTGCAGACTATGAACTATTTAATATTTTTTATCTTTGTGATATATTTATAAAAATATATTAAATTCTATTAAAGCTGTGAGTTGTTACTTCAGAGGAAGTTCATTAAATTGAATGATATATTTAAGTAAATGCAATTTTAATAGCATAATTTTAAAATTTATAAGAAATTGTACTGTACATAGAAAGCAAATTCATTATGAATTGATAAAAAAAAAATTTTTTTAGAAATTCCAAGGAAAAACTAAGTGTAGTGTATCAAATGAATTATAAGATGCTTGTAATATAATTTTAAATAAAAAAATAGTATTTTTGAAAGATACTGAGTTTTAAATTTTATATATGAAAGACGTGGCTAATATTAATTTTTTGTTAAATGTAATTACGTAATTTTTTAAATTTAGTTCTCAAACTAATTAAACATATAGAAATCCTTTCCTTTAAAGTGGGGATCCATTTATAAAAAAAACTTCAACTAAGCAAAAATAAGGATAGATTTGAAGTTACTCCAAAGATACAGACACGTATGCAAAATGAGTTGTTGAGCATAACATTTGATATAGTCCAAAGATAAACCCTGTTAACGAAAAAAAAGAGAGAAACTCAATATTCTTGTTTTTGATCTATTTGATTGTAATAATGGATCAAACTTCTATAGTTTAGTCTATAAGTTTGTTTTGTCTATAAACTGCGGTAGATAAATGCAAGAATGAAAAAAATTTTGCTAAATTAAGGAATGTAAAAGACAACTTGATGATTCGAAAAAAAAAAGTTCTGTTTTGAAGATTTATTTAGATACTAGATAAAATATAATTATTTAGATACTAGATTAGATAAAAATTCTGTATGTATCAATTGACTCCATGAAATATCTTCCTGAATTTTGATTCCAAATTTGAAATTAAACAAAAGTCAATCATCAGATTTGAAAACTTTGACTACATTATGTTATGAAAAACTTTAATATATTCTAGACTTTTGTTTAATATAAATGAAAAATTAACTTGCTTAAATTAAAACACATAGCCTTTAACTTTTACCCTCTTAAAGTGTAGAAAGTTTCTTTATGAAATAAACGAAAATGTTCCAATAAAATTTCTTTGACAAAGTACAGGAACGTACTTAGAAGTATAAGCGGAGAAACAAATGTTTGAATACTTCTTGCGTTTTTAATAATTTCTGATCATTATAAAAACAATGAGAATACTTCAAGGCCAAATATGTGAAACAGTATAAAAGCAAAAATTGTTTCAGTAGATTTAATTTCTGATGTTTGAAAATATATTTTGATTCAAATCTGCTTTGTTTAAAGACAATTTTTTTTAAATCACAGATGAAAATGAATTAACAACCAGATATCATAGTAACTCCATTACAAACAGATAATAAGAAAAACTAGATCAACTAATTAATGTGATTACTAGATCAGAAAAATGCAAACTAAAGTCTGATGTCTTAACGTGTCATAAATGCATAATTTCTTAACTAACTAATAATTCTAACTAATATGTTTAAAAGTTCAGAAAAAAAATCAAACTAAAGCTTCATGTCCCAATATATCATGAATAAATAAACTCAAATCATTAGCTGAACTATCTTCTCTTGTTAATCCTAATTCTTTTAAAACTATAAAGAAGTAGAACTTTTGTTAATGAAAAAATAAGAACCTTGAGAAAGAGAAATAACAGTAAAGAATATAAAGAGTAAAAAAAAATATGTCCATACATTTTAAAAAATGTTCATAATGGAATCATCAAAGACTAAGAAAGACCATTGGGAAAACTATACATAAATTTAATGATTTAATGGAGCAAAATCTTTAATCCATTAGTACAATAAGATATATTCAGCAAATAAGAGATTTTCAGCTTAGCTTATAAGAGAGCTTTTATTATTAATAATAATAAAATCTTCAAAATTATATTTTTCAAGTGTGAATGTTAAATGTGTGATATTTTCTGGAAGAATTAATCTTTCTGAATTGAAACGTAAACAGTTATTATGTTTGAAAATTTTACTAAGTTAGAACATTTAACTTTAAGAAGTTTAAACAATGTAAATTGAGACCTCATTTGTATATTTGAAATAATTCCAAAAAAGACTATGAAAAATACGTGTATATATGTTCTTTTAATAAATGGTTATCCAGTATGTAAAAACTGTATAATATTGAAACAATGAAAGAATATGAAATACTAAGTTCAAATGTTGAGAAAATCTAAACGTGAAATTCTGTCACAAATTCTAAATGCTGAGAAAAAATTGTGTCACTAATTAATCTCAGAAAGAAATTATATAACTTAGAATAAATATTATAAGCCTTTATTCTCAATAATATTCGCTATCAATATTTGTTATAACAAATAAACATGTCAACGGAACTCTTCTCATCAAAGTAGAAAGTCCTGGATTTCCTTATAGCCATTGTTGGACAATCGGAGACGAATGTCTGGTTAAATATATTTGTATGTACATTAGCTTATTAGCTGTTTGAGAGCTTTCTGAATTATTTTTTTTCGTGAATGTGGCAATTTATATATTAAAATTGCCTACAAAAGCAAAGTTCTTTTCATCAATAAAGGGCTCACCGTAATTCCATGAATATATTGAATTCCTGCAAATATTTTCGTAGTGTCGTTTTAAAATACCCGTCTACAAATATATCAGTTATAAATGAGAACAAAATATACACTTGAATAAGATATTATTTGTTCATGTTATTCAATATAAAATTAATTTGAATTCATTTTGCCTTAATAAATTCAAAATTTTCATTGTCGCCACCAACATTGAATGAAATTAATTGCAAGAATTTTATGCAGACCAGCAATGCTAAAATCAATGAATAACTATTTACAGTAGACTACTTTAGATGCCATTGTTTCAATAAGTTGAAATGAAAAAAAAATTAGAAACAAATGTGTTTAATGTTCTATATAACTTTTTCTTGCAAATAAATATATTTTAAACATATTTCCCGCGCAGATATTAGAAAATAATATCTTTTATTGCTCTTTAAAAGAAAAAAAATATGTTTCAAATATAAAAGTGTTTTCAAGAAAAACGTGTTTCTATAGATAAATTCTATATATTTTAATCAGCTTTATATCTCCCATTTACTTATTAATTCTTTAGTAAATTTATTATAAAATATCTCAGAAAATTTATAATTGAATTATTTAGATGCATATCAAGCATAAGTACTTTAATTCAATATTTTCATTAAATCATAATATTTAATAAAAAAGAACTCAATTACTTTAATGCTTTATCATTATTTATAATTAGATATTGATGTAACAATGTATTGCACAATAAGAAAAATATTTGACTTAGACTTATCAGAACTATGGAAATTTACAAATTATAATGCATTACCAACATTATTATTGGAAATTAGTTTTTATAATTTTCCAATGAACAACGCAATTTGACCAGGTGAATCACTGTCAACTATGCTTTTCAGCATTGCTTTGTTATTTCAGGTCTGCACGCAATAACAGAATTCGTCGACCGCAAATGACATTAAACAACAGATTTCCAAACAAATATGGTAATTTTTGTTTGAAATCTATATTATAGATAAACTATATTTCTATTATATGTTAACTAGGTCTCATTATTGAAAAAAAAATCCTTTTTTGAATATTTTATACTTTACATGAGAAAAATACATGATTACTTTATTGGTAATTTTATTAAGTCTAATTAATATGAATAAAAATACAACAATTCAAAATGTAAACTTAATTATTATGGATTGAAATGACTCATAGAATAATCTAATAGAAGTTTTACGTATAGATTTTTGCCTAATAAATTGAAAAATTAAAAACAAAATTATTCTGCAAAGGGAAATCCTTATAAATTATTTATACAATTATCATTTCCTTATTTTTAAAAGTAATATTTCTGTAGATGTTGCATCTAATTTTTCCTCTATTCAAATCCTACATAAAAATAATCGATCTCTTAACATCTAAACTAAATTTGATTATTACCTTATTTTTGAAATACCAATCGATTGAAAAAAATATTTAAATTACGGAATATAATGAATAAATAATGATATTATAATTTATACTAAAGTCCTTGAAGTAAGCTGATTTTGCATACATAATATAATTATAATATATATTTATGAACAATAACATTTATTAATATAATAATTATTAAAACTACAGTTATTATTATTGGTAACTATTTATATTTATTTATTAAAGATGATATTATTAATGATAATCCATAATTGCTAAAAATTCATATTAAAAAATATTTTTTTTTTACATTTACTATAATAATTTAGATATAAATTGTTTGGTTTATAAATGTCCGCAATGTCTTTTACGTATCAAAACAGTTTTTGATCAAAACTAAAATGAAATTATGCGTCACATTTCATAGTAATAATTAATGACTAAATACTTTTTATTTTTGAAAAAAGTACATTAAATTAAAAATCATTAAAGTTATAGTAAACGTTATGTGCTTCAAATATATTCTTTTGTTTCTCTTTTTGGCTTACACTACACGGTGTGACTCATAATTATTATAAATGCTATATAAAAATATCATAAAATTAATGTAGGCTAAGAAATAGATGATAATAAAATTGTAAATAATCAGAAAATTAAAATAAGCAGTTTTTTAAATTTTTATATATTTTTAAAATATTTCAATTCAATATTTATAAACATATTATGAATTATTAATTACAGAAAAGTTTAAAAATCAAAATGTTTTACTTGTAAACGCGGTCGCTTATATTTTGATCCATAACAAATTACTGCAATTGTCTAACAATAAAAATATTAATTAACTAGAAAAATATTAAAATGTCATAAAATTTTAGAGTTTTGCTTATGAATCACTCTTTGATTTATGTTTTCACTTTTGAACACAAACCATGAAACCTTGCACAATGTAAAAGTGGTAGGAAGTCAAAAAGTCGTTCATACTATATGTAGGTTTAAATATGATTGTTTATGAGACGTTTCTTTCTGGCTGTGTTCCAAGTGAACTCTTCCTAACTTTCACATGAATAATTATACTCCTACTCAGCAAATATCATGAATTTCTAAATACCCACTGTTTTTGTATGACGTAAATCAAAATTAGCATTGAATTGCATATAACGTAACAATAAACAGACGAAACTTAAGACATTCTGAATTTAAACTTTTCAGCATAATTTCCTTAGGAAAGAATTATGGAAGCGACAGTCTTGTTAACACATATTCCCCGTTTTGAATTTCCTTGATTTGATGAATGTAACCTCGCAGAAATTTGGAATGGTTATCTTATTAATCAACATCCATGTGCGACAAATTTACATCTTGTTTATATTGCTTGATATTAAACATTTCGTCATTTAAATTCATTTTACTGTAAAATGGTATATTTTCGAGGAATAAAAAATATCACTTGGAATCTAAAAAGAGGTATGTAATTCATGTTATTATTTACTCTGAATATGTACTCTTCACAGAATTTAAAAAACATTTTAAATTAATAGTTTCTGATAAAAGTCATTTACTAAATCTATTATTATTGTAATATATTCAATTCATCTATTACAGAAAAATATAATTCTTCAACATTTTTCTGTGAGTATTATTAAGTTTAATTCAAAACAAATAATATTTTAGTATGTTTATAATATATTTCTCTCATTTAAAATAACTCTATAAATAAAGAAGAGATAAATAAAATTCATTATCTTGCTTAAGGTAATGAAATAAATGACCAAATTTGTCAAATAGTGTAACTAAAACTAATTCAGAAAAATTATTGCAATAATTTCTCTAAATTAAATTCAGTGATCTAGAAAATCAATGTTAAAATCGTGTTATATTTTTTTCCGATGTCATTAAGATAACAAATGAAAACATGTATATAAATATAGGCTCAAGGCGAAGGTAAAAACTATCACACAAAATACATCTTTATGCTTAACTATGTTTCCCACTATATGAATTATCAATAGTTTTAACACAAATTTCTATTTAAAGTAGGTAGTATCAGCAATTATATATTTCAGAAATGTCATTCCAGAAGAAAAATGCTTATTATGATGTTTAAAAATTCAAATGGATATTGCGGATCTAAATGTAAAAATCTATCAAAAGTCACTATCATATATTTCCAGATTTACTTATTTTAGATTTAATCCAGATTAAGTATTATTTAAGGAAAAAAAAACAGCTTTTATTCATCACTTGTTGATCACTTTGTTTGAATTGCTGATCCCATTTCAGCTGATTTTTTTAAAGAATCAATGTCAAAAGATAATAGTTGTGAAATAATTATCCATTTTACTTTTATGCAATTCTCGTTTTAAAATATAATGTTAGTAAACAATATCATAAATAGAGACTTGCAACATTACTGTTTGTAATAAACATTTCTCTTTAGTAGAGTCTAGCTCAGGTCTAGTGTTCGTTCACACACATATCAAATGAATATCACCAGGATCATAGCTTAAATTTGCCAATTTCTATATAGAACAACCTTGCCCATTCACATTACTAGGGATTTTTTTAATGTTCAGTAGTTAATTGAAGATCATTTTCCATTTCTACTATTACTAAATGGATCAAATTTCATTTAAATTATAAAATGGCACATATCACATATTTCAACACTAATTACAAGCTATGGTATACAAACTTGAAGTAGCTGGCATAAATTCTTATACATATAATGAAACTAAACACTGCATTAAACACACTGCTAAAAGTAAGAATTGTTTGTATCTTTTACAGTTTTAATTTAAATTATGACACATAATTAAATTAATAATAAGTAGTTAAGTTTAAATAAAAACTTCCTATCGAAGGCATACCAAAAAAAATATGTATAAATTTTTATATATAAATAGAAACAGAAAAAATGGCTGGATTTCTTTTAAAATATGCCGTAAAAATATGAATATTATATATGTTTAAAATATATTTTTAAAATATGTATATAATAATAAAAAAATAGATTACGCTTTATGATTTTCATTCACTTAACCATTAATTATATTTGTATAAAATTTTGTGTTTATATATATATATATATATATATATATATATATATATATATACAAAAAATGAAACTACATTACATAGGCGTTCAACGAAATATTTAAAATTTAATGTTCTAACATAGCTTTGAACGTTGATCTCCTCATATATAGCTATAAAGCTCAGATGAGGACATTTTTCAAAATAGTTAAGAACTCTCTTGAGTCAAAAGGTGTCCATTTATGTAATAAATTGGAGCTAAATTTAAGGAACATATCACGTTTCTTCAAGAAAGTTAAGCAAATAATATTTGTTTTAAAGTTTTAAGCTAGATAACCTTACAGTTTAATTTAAATATGCATATTTGTGAAATCATTAACTTTGAAGCGAAAATATTCAGGAAATTGATTTTATTTAATGAAGACACTTCACAAAACATAAATAATTTATAAATACATTGAAATCACTCTCATCATATTATATGCAAATATATATAAATATTTAGTTAGATTGTGTACGTAACTTTGTATGCAATAAAAATATATACATATTAAAATTTTTATTGAAGGATAATTTTCTATAGCATTTTTAATTGAATAACCGAATAATACTAAGATTTATTATTTGATTATATTTTTTCTTGCTGATTTTGGTACAGGCACCTGTAGTATGAATTTTGAAATAACCTTAAAGTATATTTAAATTATAATATTCAATTCGATGGAAGTATACAAGTTGACAGTAAACATCAGATTATTTATCGATGAACCCGTTGAACAAAGCTAAGCAGCAATCCGAATTCCCATTTCTTCTTATATTATCCCTAATAATAGGAATACTTTGAGTATGAAACAGTAGTACCGCAATATATAACAACAATGGAAAGACTATATCAATCACTAGCTCTTTATTAAATATAATGATTTCTGGATGGTTTTCTAGATTATTTGTTATGAATTATATTTCATTATATATTCAGCGCACACTTTTCAATTTATTACTTTTTTTTACTTAAATATTTGTTGTTGAGAAATTTTAACAGAACAGGGATAACCTAAATTTTGTATGAATTGTGAAATAATATTATACTAAACGCCAAAACTGCACTCCTATCCAGCAAGTTCACCAGATGCAATTTCTGCATGAAACTTACAGTTAGTTTTTGAAGAATAAATTATTTTGATATGCTAATGTTCTCTATATATGGGTACACTTTCTTACATAAATTTTATATAAATTAACATTAATATTGTAATATAATTTTAGATATGAATTAAGATTTAATATGCATTATTTTTCTATACGTTAAGTTTTCTTAATTATTAAATAAATGGTTGAAAATTGAATATAAACTGAATTGGTTATTTAAATACTGAAAGTTCCTGCTAATTACTAATTCTGTATACAATTGTTAGATGACTGCATTAAATATTGAAATTATAGCACATTTTACAAGTTTTCCATTTTAAGTTTCTTTGTATAATAACATTTTATATTAATTTGTTGATAATACTAATCAATTTTCTTGAATCTTAATTTTGAAACAATAATCATTTCATATATCTAGAAAATACAGATATTTTATCTGGAGAGAATTTCTACAGCAATGGTAAATTCGAAATATATGTACATTGGTTTACATTTTAGGTAATAATAATGATTATCTTATGATGAAAATGATAAGTAAAAATGATTATCTTACATTTATCAAACTATAATTTTATTATTCTAAACTAAATCTTAAATAGAGCATAGTACATTCAGAATTTGTTAAATATGAATATCTTCATTGCTTTTATTAAAAAAAAAAACATTCATTAAAAATATATATTGTTGAAATTCAGAAAGAATGAAATATAAATATAATAATAAATTATTTTGAATGATTCTGCCCTTCAAATTAATATTAATTAATTCCCTATAAGTTACATACATATTTTACGTACAATACAATCGTAAGAAATAAGCATGAAATATGAAATATTTTTCTAGTTTTTCAAAAACTGTAAATTCTATCAAACTTCTGGCCCATTTTTATTTTTATTTGTAAGAAATCCATGATGACTTACAAGAAGTAAATAGATGCGGGCAACAAGATTTGAAGTAATTTGAGCTTGTCAGGGACTTTCTTGAAAAAGGATCAGGAAAGCAGTTTATTTTTCTTAAAAGATTTGAACTAGATTCGAAATAAAGTAGAAACATCAAAGGAATTCGCTACACAATACAGCAAAATATTTAAACTTAATCAAGTTGACTTTCTTTGAACATTTCATATTGTTTTCTCTTTTAGTTTAAAGAAGTTATTTACGGTACAATACTGCCGCAATTTCTTTTCATTTCTCAATACTGAAAATGTTTGTTCTAAGAAACAAGCAAAATTAATTATAATACATTAATATCAATACATATAATTAATATATTTATAATTAAAAATAAATGTAATGATATATAACTTCATTATATTATTATTGTTTTGAATTAATTACTTATAAGTGCAGGATTAAATATATAATTTTCATTTTTAAATATTTTAAAATTAATGAATTCATAATTTCAAAATGAAAGAAATAATTCATTATAATTTCCAGAAGACAAGAATTTAAAACTTGGCAGAAACTCTACATCAGTGAAGCACTAAATTGAATTGTGAACCATATTATTGTAAACAACAGAATTACAATCTATTGATAGCATTACATAAGAAAAAGAAAATAAATTGAAAACAAATATTCATGATAACTCACATTAAAACCTCACAATTAAATTTAGATGAAAAGAATTGAAAATATTATTAAGTTCTTGATTTAGTCTCTCCATATAATGTGCATAACATGTTTTACAGAATATCTCTATAACGACATATCTAAAGGCATGAAAAAATACATTTTTAACTTTCTAGTAAAAATATTTAAAATATATTACTCATCGTGTGCTTTTTTCAGTATCGGACTCTTCAATTTATAATTTAAAAATATTTATTTATTCTGAACTGAATTAGATTTTGAATAATCCAAATCTGTCAAAATATCTTAAACATCTTACCAACCTCTTAACTAGGGCACATTACATTAATTTTTTAGGATCTTGATATATTTAAAGAGATATTCATTAACAACCACCTCACTTCCCCTTCCGCAAGTCATGGGGAACATTCTCTAAATTTAACAATTTAAAATTTCTAAACAACGCATCAATACAAGTACTACAAGTGAAACAATTGATATTTTTTTCTTTAAAATTAATTTAAACTATGTCTATCAATATCTAATAAAACTTTTTGAAGAATTTTCTACTATTATGAATTTAACCATATTCCGTTGATTTCAACAATCACTCGAATCGAGTCGGCAATCGAAGATTTAACTGTGTTTACTAATGGTAAATAGAGAATTAAAATAAGTCATGATTGCTGCTACTTGTGACTGATGCAGCGTGGAGTAGAAATGAAGGTACAAGTTCAAATGTCGAACCTATCAATTGAATGTAATTTAATGTAACGAGATGGCTGGTGATATTTAACTGCTTTTCTGTTGGTATAAATAAGCAACTTATTGCACAACTGAAACTTTGAAACTTAACATATGCTCAAGGGAATATAAGTTATATACACATAAATATTATTGAGAACATTATTATTGTAGAAATTATACATCTAGAAACATTTCCAAGGGATTGCAGGATTATTAAAGAATAATAAAGCAGGATAATTGCAATGTACAATTTTAATTGATTTTGGTAAACTAAAATAATTTTTCCTGAAATAATAGAAACAAAATAAAAACTATAATCTTTGTTTTCTTATGCTTGTGATAATTTTTTATAAATAGAACAAATAGATTTAAAGGTGATTATTAGATCAAAGTGTATTTCACCAAGCGGAGGATGAGGCAGACATCAGAATTTGTTCAACAGCATTAAAATATGCCAATATACATTTTTCTAAGCAGTAGCATGAAAAAGATGAAAACGAAGGTATTTTTAGTCTTTACTTAAGGACACAAAATAACACATTGAACA
Source organism: Latrodectus geometricus (assembly GCA_026290005.1). Lineage (NCBI taxonomy): Eukaryota > Metazoa > Arthropoda > Arachnida > Araneae > Theridiidae > Latrodectus > Latrodectus geometricus. The sequence continues at coordinate 1,375,886 of JAPDSC010015143.1, read as the reverse complement.
TTTAATCACTAATGAAGTTTTGTTAAAAATATCATATATAAACAGAAGTTTAAGAAAAATACAACAAAAGAAGGAACAGAATGATGTCTTATAATGTATTTATAAAACAATGAACACACAAGGTTTACCTAAGAGATTTTTTCTATTAGATTCTAATTAATAATAAAATATTCATAATTATTAATTAATATATATATATATATATATATATATATATATATATATATATATATATATGTGTGTGTGTGTATCTTATTAATGCAGTGTTTCTCAACCTTTTAGTATTCACGGCCCAATTTTCAATCATAATTTTCATCGCGCCCCCCCTCCCCACTGCATACAATAAAATATATACAATAAGAATGTATTTTGAGTATTTTGGTGCTAAACCTACACTACAACCTTAGTTTTAAACTTTACAAATTACCAAGAATACCGAAATTTATTGACATTTTGCACCACCGATCCTCAGCATTGAAAAAGCAAGAATCCTATGCTTTTTTATTGCTCTTGCGTCCCGCCATGTCGGGCATTCTCACGATTTCGCGAGAAGTTTCGATTTGTCTGGAATTTGTCTGGTCAGCAAAAAATTAAGCTAGGAGTGTGCGCAGATGTGAACAAATGTTTTCTCATAGGAAGAAGGAGAAAGTTCTATGACACCAATTTCAATTCCAGACAATCTCATTCGAGTCGATCCTTCTATCGCTATTGAATCTATTCTAAATGTGTATATTATAAATATTTTCGTGTAATTGCAATTCACGGTATTAAATATTGACGGCAGCAGACTTATGCAGAATCATGGATAAATTTTTAAGCGGGCGTAAGCGAGCATTAGACGATAGACAAGCATCAACAAGTGCACAGATGAGCATGGTTCCGAAAATAAAATCAAGAAAATATTCTCGGGAATACTTAAATTTTGGGTTCACTAGTACTGAAGTAAATGAAGAAGAAAGGCCCCTGTGTATCATTTGCTCAAAAATGTTGGCGGCAGACAGCATGAAATCTAATAAACTTAAACGACATTTAGAAACGCTTCATAGTGAGTACGTAAACAAACCCAGAGAATTCTTCGAATTAAAATTAAAATCATATGAAAATCAAACATCATTGTTTAAAAAAACTTTGTCTGCGAATGAAAAAGCTTTAATTGCCTCTTACAAAGTTTCATATAAAATAGCCAGATGTAAAAAGCCTCACACCATTGGTGAAGAGCTTATTTTGCCAGCCGCGATTGATATTGTAGAAATAATGTTTGGAGATAATTTTGCAAAACAAATGCAGTCTATACCTCTTTCAAATGATACTGTTGCCCGTCGAATTGCTGATATAGCTGAAGATGTAGAGTGTCAGCTTTTGTCGAAGTTGAATTACAAATTGTTTTCAATACAACTCGATAAGGCAACAGATAGTAATAAAGATGCTCATTTTATCGCCTATGTTAGATTTTGTGATGATTTGTCAGTAGTAGAAGAATTACTTTTCTGCAAACCAATAGAACCAATAGAAGAGGAAGAAACCTTCATAGACTTCACGGCAAGCGGCGAAACCAAAAGACAATTTAGTAATAAATCACTCTTTGAATTTTGGGCAGGAGTGGATGATAAGTTTTCTGCACTAAAAACAAGGGCATTTCGCATTCTACTACCATTTTCAACATCTTACCTTTGTTAAACTGGATTTTCTGCGGTGGCTTCTTTGAAGACAAAATATAGATCTCAACTAAATATAGAAAAAGAACTGAGAGTGTCTATTTCTAATATTAAACCCTTCTTCGAAAAACTTTGCTCTGAAAGACAGGCCCAAGGAAGTCACTAATACTTATTAAATTTGTTTTTAATTTAGTAAGTTGTTTTAATTTAATAAGTTAATTATTAAATATGTCGAAATGTATTTTGTTTTGTATGTGTGTTCTTTCCTTTCAGTCACTTAATCAATTTTTTTAAATAACATTTTCTCTTGGATATGCTCGCGCAGGGGGGCGCGTCCCACAGGTTGAGAATCACTGTATTAATGCATGATAAACATTTATCGACTTCTAATAAATATTTACTCTTACAACGTATTAATAATATATTTAATATGTTTCATCATCGTTTGCGATAAAGTTATTTAATCATCTAAAGTATTAATAAATAACTCAAAAAAGGTACATATTTATGTGATTAATCATTAGCTTTCAAAAACTCAAGAGCTCACTTATTACTCATTGAATTTTATTTTATGTATGTGATTATCTGTATCACATACATAAATATAAGAATTCCTGTTCTTTATTACAACTGCTAACAAGCACTTCTAACATATCCAATACATAATGCATTAATCTTATTGCAGGGGATTGCAATGGTGGATTAAACGAATTTATGTTTAAATGACTTAATCCATGACAAAATTATGGAAATTTACGGACAGATCTCTACCAAAAGACTGACTATTATTTAGCAAAAGTGCTACAAAGTTATCTTCCATCCCTCTAGCGTGATAGGAGAAAATTGTGCGAGAAAATAATTATCCTGACGGCTTGGCAACTTACAATCCTTCATGATGCGTGATGCTATGCATTATAATTACATATAGTTGTAAGAAAAAAGCGTTTTTTGCTCGTGTGTGCCAGGAGGGTGGACTTAATTGCAGTCGAAATCTCGACCGGTATGAAACAGAATGTTCGCCTAATCATATTTAGACCTGCAAGGCTTATTGAATTACTGATACATGAAACCATGTAATTGCAAAGACATTGTGGGAATACTGCATCTAATGTTTGCGCTTACACGGTTTAGTTTTAAGAACAAACCGTAATTTGTTAACGATAATTTAATTTGAAATCTGCATAAAATTATCCATGTTTCAATAACGGAACGAGTTTGTTCTTAACAATATTTAATCCAACATATAATTCGGAATTTTTTAGTTAAATATTTAAATGTAAGGTTAATTATAAAACTTCTTTGGAATAATCTCAAAAATAAATTCAATATTTGTTATGCATTCAAATAGAAAATATATTTTAAAGTTAAATCTATTTTTAATAAATTACTGATAAATGTCAAGTTTTAAATGTATTGAAATTAATAATCTTATAATATATATTTGTTCTTTAGCATAAGGTATTACGAAAAATGCATTCCATTTATTTCTAAAACAAATTGTATTTATATTATACTATGTAGCTGAAATAGACAATAGCGCTGATTTATATTAAACATACTCAACAAAAAACTGAATTTTTCTTAACTCATTAGCTTAATTATATAATCTGTTAAGTATACTATTTTAAACGTTTCATAGTGTACGAATTCCGATTATTTAGTAGAGACAAATATGCAGTTAGAAAAATGTACATCCTCATGCAAAATAAATAGTTCTCTTTTATTGCTCATATATGAATTATAGTTTCAAATACAATGTAATTAAAACCTGCAATAATCATATAATATTCAAGTTTGATCTTCTGCAAGTCTAATAACTTTCAAGTTTAGTCTTCAGTATAACGATTTCCAACCTTGCATATTATTTACGAATAAATAATAGACTAACTATTCAGGCTTCGTTTCCTACATTTAGAAAGAGTTACTTATAGAAATATAGTTATTGCTTCCATGTCTAAGATATTTTAATCAAAAGAGGCACTATTTGAAAGTACATATTATTTATTAAAAGAAAACTGTGACAAATTTCTTGAATCGAATACCTATCACAAGTTTTATATGTCTAATTCCTTTAAAAAAAGTAGTCAAGGAACATTTTCTTGAAACATGTTAAAAAATAAATATATGGAAAGTGAATAAAATGCCTTACGGCAATATTAATTAAAGGAGCTTAATTAATTAAAGGTACTGTTGTCATATTTTTCATTTTTACGAATGTTCTTAATATGTTGATTATAATTACTGAGAAATAAGCATTATCCTATTTAGTTCATAAATATTTACCTTAAATAAAAAAAAGTATAATTTAACTGATATAAATGAAAGGTTATTAATTTTTTACATTTTTTTTTTATTTGAGGAAACAAAATTATCTCCCTGTGCACCAAGGAATATCACACAGGGCCCGAAGGTACAACTAATGTACTACATATTATCTTAAAGACAAATCACGAGATGAATATATATATATATATATATATATATATAAAAGAGAAAAAAATGAAGTTAAATTACAGAATGGATAAATTTTTTAAAAAGTACAAAAGTCTCTTTCTTCACAAGGTCCGACAAAATTGGGGGCCATCTGTTATTCAAGTATTTGCGAAGCTCGTTCCTTTCTTGTGAGACAAATGGGCATTCAAGAAGAATGTGAGAAGGATTGTCAATCCCAGAGTTGCAGCTGCAGACGTCACTGTTTTTGATATGAAAACGATGGAGGTAGCTATTGAACTTCCCATGTCCAGTGAAGAATTGGGTAATTTTAAAGTCAGTATGGAACCAGTGGTTCTTAATTCTGAAGGAAACTGTAAGGAAAAAAGATTTGGTCCACTTACAATTGGTAGAGGAGACAAAACTTGAGTTCCATTCTGTGATTATGCTCTTTTGGGCAATAGATTTAAAAAAAGACTTGAAAAGACTGTTGTTGAGTTTATTTGTAAGTGATAAAGAATATTTGGCCAAGAAATCTGCTCTTTCATTGCCATAGACACCACTGTGACCCTTAACATGAGAGAAACGGAAGGAGATATTTTTAATATTGCACATATGAATAAAAGTTTGGACTTCTACAATGAGTTTTTCACAACTTGTTATATCTTGCAGAGCCAGAAGGGTCGAGTCATCGAGTCACTGCAAATTAAAATATTTTTAAAAGGCTTGTCTATGGCATCTTTAACAGCAAGATTAATGCAAAGTAATTCCGCTTGGAAGATCGGACAATAGTCATTAATGCGGTACGTCTGATGGCTCACTTCAAAACCATTCTGAAAACATACGTAGGCAAGACCTACTTTTTCGTTAACCTTACTCCCATCTGTAAAGTAAATAACATCGTAGTCTGCCTCCTGTATGTTATCAAATGCAACAAAAGGAGCAGGAGATCTTGTCGATGGATGAGGTAGGGAAGAATAATTCAGATCACCATTAAGACGGTTAGAAAAGGAGTCTGGAGCATAACATCAAGCTTCATTTTGACAAAGAATGACAACATCAAGAGGTGGAAGACAAGAGAGAATGAAGAGAGCATCATAACTGACTGTTCTATATCCTCTAGTAATTCTCAAGAGCAGTCTTCTTTGTATTTTCCTGATGAGTTTTCGGTTTATTTTTTTCTTCAAACTGTCTCCCCAAATTCGTGAGGCATATAGAATAACGGGAACAATACCTTGTTTATAAATCAATTTAGCAACTTCGAATTTAATACCGTGACTATTGCTACAAACTCTATGTAATCCATTTGTAAGAATGTTAATCTTACATTGAATTCAGAATTTACTATGCTCCGAAATTAAGTTTTATGATGTGACATAAATATAATAGTTTTTTCTTTACAACGACAATTCTCATTTTTTTTGGGGGTTTCGAATTAAATTTACTTAGTGAATAGGTTTTGTTCATTATATAAATATTGAAAGAACATATATAAAATTTATGGAAATATTAGTTAAAATAAATAATAAATAAAATAGGCTTAAATTTGTCAAACAGATTTGCATACATTTAGTAAATATTTTTCATGATTGCAGTAAAATTTCTTTATCCTTTTTCTAGCAAAAATTAGTGCAATATAAAGTTGAATTGATTAAACAAATAAAACACGAATTTACAAGTTATCAGAACTCAACGTTAATCAGAATTAGTCAATACAACAAATATATATTGGATGTACTTAACATTAGCCTATCTTGCAAGATATTGTTTTAAATAAAGATTACCACATAATAAAACGATTAAAAACTATTAAGTAACATTTATGTATTTCTTAAAATACTTAAATGTTTCTTAAAAGCTTAACTATAATGCCTATGAAGACTAATAGTTTTTATTAGTCTTATAATTATTTTATTAGTCCTATAATGATTTTTATTAGACTTATAATTTATAATTGTATTTCTTAAAACACGTCTGTGATGAGAAAGCGAGAGAGAGATAAATGTACTATCTGCATTGGATAGAAATCTGTCGGTTTTCTCTTTTGTTTATTAGTTCAGAAGAGAGAAAATGGAATGAATAACTATGTCTTTACATTGGAAACAATTCATCATACCAGAAAACGTTAGATAATTCTAACCATTAAATGGTACAACTATATAATCCTCTTTTTATTGACATGATTGAATGGGTATATGAAATAAACTTCTGAAAAAGATTTGAATTAACAAAAAAATAAGGGATATTCATTTGCTTGCAAATTTTGCTAAAAGAATAAAACTCTTAACAGTTATAAGTGTATCTCAGCTGATTTTAATGAAGCTCTTTACATTTCAAATTAAAATATGTTTATTTTTCACATTCTTACATTCATTGAATACAAATATATGTGTATTTCGAATTGGTGTATTTTACAAAAGTATTATTAAACGATTTCATTGAAACATAAACGTATTTCTTAAATTTTATATTTGCTTTAAATTCACATTCTAATTTAATACGGAAAATATGACTTACTTTAAATTGCATTTGTTGAGTGATTTCACTTTCATACTGAATTATTTACTAAATGAAGGAATATGTTTGCATATCAAGAGATGCTATTAAATTTGTTTGAAAAATTGAGTCCTTTGATGTGAATTTTGGTTGAAAAAGATTGCTCAGTAAATAAGCAAAAATTTATTTTATCAGTTTCTGTATTATCGAGTTCAAAGCAAAATTATTAAAATAATTAGTTAAATCCACAAAAGATGTTATTAATAGTTTTTTCATATTTTTATAACATTTAATCTGTTAAACACTCAAGAATTTATACATAACAAGGCAATATTTAAAACTGTTATAAAACATTTTGCGAAACGTAATTAATAATTTCAGTGATGGATAAAACACATTAACATTTAATTTTTGACTGTTGTCATGTCTACTTAAAAAATCATTAATAATATGTATTTAACAAATTTGAATTACAGAAAATATTATAACATCACTTTACTTATTTACAAAGTGTTTTTAATCAAAAAACCAATATTTCAATGAATTACAGTTGTTTTTGATTAAATTAAGAAACTACGAAGCTAAGAAAAGAACAAAAGTTACGAAGTTAAAAAAATATTTTATCAAATATCAAAGTTATATGTGTCAAAGAAGAATTGATATTCCATGAAATGATCTATTGATATCACGGTTGATATATAGCAGGTAAGTTATAGAAGACAGATCTAGAACATACATCGATAAAACGCCGACATCGCTGCTGGATACATGATCCAAATTTCTGACAATGAAAAATGGTAGTGGGCAAATGTGGTACTTGTATAAGTATACATTCCTTCGAAGTATATTCAGGGGAGTTGATATAAGTTACTGCATTATAAATTGCATCTATAAATCGTGAATTGAATTTTTAAAATATCTGAGATTACTACAATATTCACAAAATCCCCTTTAAATTAAAATATGCAAATAGAAATTGATTCTTTTCTTTTTGGCTAGTGATAATTAAATAAATTGAAAAATATTCAAAAGATGGGGAGTAAATATTCAAAAACCATTCAAAAGTAATAAAGGAATTTTCCTATTGTAATATTTTTGACACATATGTGTATATTTGTGGTATAAACATATTTGTATGATTTTGAGTTGCTATAATACCAAAAATTTGGTTGTATAAAGTTTAAAATATATATTTATTTAATTTCATATTTAATGTAATGGACATAGTAACAAATATTAAAAAATGATGAATCATATAAAGTGCTTAAGAAATTAAATATTTACGTAAAATACAACATAGAATAAATGAAAATTCTATAATTTTGTCAATTTGATTTGATAAAATAGTTAACTTAATAAAATACAGATATAAATTTCTAGTATTATTTTTTTAAATTTAAAATCAATCGAAGTTCATATTTTTATTTGTTATTTATTTTAAGTACGGACTATATTACTCTTATTTAACATACTTATGAAGGAGAAACATTATTTGAAATAAAATATGCCCTTAAAATTTACAGTTACTGATCCAAAAATCAAAATGATATGGCCACAATCCCTAAAAACATCTTTAAAAAAAGTGTTAAAAATAAAATATTATGAATCAATTGTATTGGACATAAAATCATGAAATATTCCAGTTCAAATGAGAAAAGAAATGATAATGAAGATGACTAACGCCAAAAGGAACTTTTATTGTACTTATTCTGTATATTTCTCAAGCGTTTCATCCTCTTATCATATAGCTCGATACAAGAAACCTGAAACGAGACATTCTTTTTCAGAGTTTAATAGTTTTTCCTTGGACATCACCATTGATTTTGGTCATTATTTACAACAAGGAAGAAGCGGTAATGATGTATTTGTATTGTATTTCGCTTCAAGTTAAGGAGTTTGTCATCATTAATTCCATGTATGGAATATAATGGATACTTGGAAGCTGTATTAAAAGTAGCTAAAAGAACACTTCAGCTCCGTAGGGAATCATCATGTTTATTCCTTGAAGCATGTCTTTAGCTTATTCAGGCATCCGTGCCTTTATTTATTTTTTCCAGAGAAGCAAAAAGATATTGGGTCCCTCCATTGTATGTTGTTCTGATGAAATTCTTTTTATCACAATACTTCGAATTTTCAGGGAGAAAAAAGTTTTGCTTAGACGAAAGAACAAATATTTATTTCCAGTTCATTTTGTAAAAAAAATCATATTTTTGTGTAGAATACCTCGGAGACTCAGAAAAGAGTGAAAAAACGTGATCTTTGAACTGTTTAAAAATTCTTTCTATTTCTTGTATAATGATTTTAACCCAGATTTTTTTTATTATGGAAATAAGTTATTTATGAACGAAACAATTGTATTTTGTAAATTCATTTCTAATCTTCTGAATTAAATTCATTTTACAAATAAAGCTCATTAAATTCTCTATGTTTAAATTTATTTTTATTTTCGTAAACTTCATGATATTTCTTTAAAATATTATGATTTTCATAAAAATTAATATTTTTTTTAAAAAAAAATAGTTTTAAAAATAAATTAAAAAACCTTATTTAGAAATATTATATTTTTTCCCTTTAAGAAATAATTGATTTCCGAAGAAAATGAAGAAAAATTGGAAATTCATTAAACCAAGACAACAAAAAAAAAAAAAAAAGTCAACCTTAAAATTTTCAAAAAATTGTTTTATAAAAATATTTTTTCTAGTCAATTAAACATTAATTTGAACGTTTTATTGTAAACTATGTTTGATATATATATACTAGATTTAAATGCATATGACAGGTAAAAATGTTATCTTGATAACATAACCATTTTTTTATAAATTAATGAATAATTTAAATTTTTCAAATAAACTATATTGATATTGCTGACTTAAACAGCAATATCAATAGACAAGGACATGCATTTGCTATACATTTTTTAAATAATTATGATTATTTCTAATTGCAAGCATGTATTAAAATAATAATGATTTTTTTTTAATAAAACAGTTCAAAATCTTTTAAAACAATATAATAAAGTAAAGAATGTTTAATAAAAATATTTTTAAATGGTATTAAGGATTGTAGTTTAATTCCACAATATCGAGATAATGTGAGTAATTATTTGCATAATAAGGAGATTCAGTCAGTCATAACATTTAATTGTTAATAAAGAATAATCACTTCCAAATCAATGGCGTACATCCAGGTGCTTAATGAAAAGTTTGAAAACTCAATGTGGGCAAAGTCTCGGCTGTAATCCCATACCAACATAATAATCGATATATTGATCAGTGATGTATATATATATATATATGATATCGATATGCAAATCTATCTTTGTAATCACACACCAGGGATAATGTTATTGTTTTCGTATCAATTCTAGCCAAAATATTGGAGTTCATTACTCTTTTTTGTTTCCTTATCCACGAATAAACGAAGTAGAAATCTATATATTTATATTTTGTCTTTGAATTAGAAATAATATAATTTCGAATATTAACGAATACAGCAATTAACATTTGAAGTACTTCAAATTTATCACATTAAAAGAATGGTACTTTATAAATCATGAAATATTCAACGCATATATTTCTAATATATATTGCCATTTTAAATACAAATGTTTATTTTAAGTTAATAATGTTATATTGGGTATCTAAGAAAGTTCATTATTGTTGCATTTACTAAAATATTTTTTATAATATTGCATTTAAATGCAATATCATATTATGTTTGTACAAAAATAAACATTTTTTTTATTTTATTTTTTTATATTTTTTACATTATTCTCAAATAATAAACATTTTTTTTTATTTTATATTCAAAAAGTAAATTTCTTTACCTTTCAAAATTACATTGTTCAGAAATTTCATTAGTTAAAATAATGATGAACAGTAATTTTACAAAAGTAAGTTTAAGGATCACGCAGACACGCAGAGGAAATTTATAAATGAAACTTTTTGGGAAAAAGCGTTTGTTCAGTGATTTTTATTTATCTTTCATGTTGAAGCTGTTGTTAAAATCAAAAAAAAAATATTATTGGGACCATTATACAAACTTTTGAATTAATAACGAAATAAAAACAAGCAAATTAAACAAACGTAGTTCTCTCGTCACAATATTTTTTTCTGAAATTTTGGTCTTTCAACATTTAAAAATACGTACGTTATTACCGTGTTTTGCGCAGTAAAAAACATCGACAGCTGTCGCACGACGACATTGATTGATTTGGTCAAAGATTGATTAAATCTGCCTTATTGATTTCTTGCTCGACCTAACATTGTGTGCTCAACCTCATATGTTCTGAATTAGAAAATTAACTTTTGCCTAAGTAAAAGTTTAATAATTATCTAAAAATAAATCATTTATATTAAAATACATTAATTTTAATTAAAAATAAAAATATTTATTATACTAAACGTCATAAATTCTAACACTACTTTTATTTAACTGAATATGTAATGTTTAAATTATTCTTATAAGCATATACATATTTTAAGTTTCTCACCTTACTCATTGGTTTGAACATCCTGTTTATAATGTTTTATATTATGTGTGTTTATGCGTACAACTAACAGTTACACAATTAATATAATTACGTTCATTGAAATTCAAATAATTTTGATCATTTTAAAAGCTGTAATTCAATAGATTCTGTATTATTTCTAAGAGTGGAGTAAAATTAAACACATTTATGTGTTTAATTTTACTGCACAATGTTTGTAGGGCATTATGTAACATATTACTATGTCAAGAGAAACACAAATACCTAGATATGTTGGCAAAAATATAAATCAGTTTAAAAATTGGAAAATAAGCAAAATGGTTTCTCAAATAAAATTTAAATGTTACAAAAATTATTTATTTGTACTTATTTAAGATAACTTTAAATATAAGATTATATATATAAATCAATATTTTTAGAACATTACAAAACATGAAAACTCAATAGGCACTATTATTTAATAAAATAAAATCTAGATTTCAGATGTTAACAAATGTTTAAAAACTTTATACATAATTTGAATTAATAATTACAGAATTTTGTTCCGTTGAAAATGTTACTAAATCTTAATGTTGATTTTAAGTGTGAGCCTATTTTATTCCAAAATATATTTCTCAATACAAACTAATTGATATTACAATAATTATTTTTGTTATAAAATCAAATTTGGCTAGTTGTTAACATTATTTGTTAAATGTCTAAAATTATAAAGCATCAACACAACAATATTTACAAAACTATACGTAAGGATTAAACACAATTTTTAAATTCAATTCAAAACATATCTTTTCAGTATCTCAATTAATGTCAGGAATTTTGACTTTATCATGAAAACTTACTTTTGGATTAAGTATGTGTATTAAAAGCAAATTGGTATTCCTGTTAATTTTTCAGGTATTATGTTGTTTTACAAAATCTATAACTGTTTTTGGTTTATGTTCCTGTAGCGAAATTATGAAGTAAATCAAAGTTATCTCAGTCAACAGTTAAAATTAGCAGCGTTGTTTTCATTCGAAGAATGCTTACATAATTATAATTACATATAACGTCTTTCTAAAAGAGGATTTTACTTAAGATTTAAGAACTAACACTAAATTATTAGTTTATAAATTGTCAATATACTTTTTTTCCTGAGCATTAATCAGAAGAATTGCAATTTGATTTAAGTCAAGATTTCTTATATGCATAACTCTTATTCAAAGAGCATCACATTTCATTACTCGTAAATTCTATTTTTAAAGTAAATCATTTTAATTTATTATATCATGTTTTAAGTAAAAAAGAAAAAGCTTTTACTTATGTTAAGTGCACGTTATAAAATATATTTTTGTTTGTTATTTATACAATCAATAACCTATAAGTATTTAATACAATAATCAATTAGGTGGTTGTGAAATTAAGTACAATGGAGAGAAATACTCATTAGGTTAAAAATTTTATTTAATTAGTTTTAAATTATTATTATTCTAAAATAATTGAAAATGGATTTTAATTTCACAATTATTGCATTTACATATACTTTAAAGAACATTGCCAAAAATGTAATTCAACTTCTATTGTTCACCGACAAATTAAATAATCAAAACATTTTTCTCTTGTTAAAAACAAAAAAACATAAAGAAGAATATTTATTTAAATGTGTCAAAAGGAAAATTTTCGAACTCTTTTCCAAGTACTCAAATAACACTGAGCTATTAGAGAACATTTTCAAACCAAAAATAAATGTTCGGACAATGTATTTAAAAAATGTTCAATGTATTTTCATCAACTATATTTAATATATTTACAGAAGAAATAACATAATATTGTTAAGCATTCCTCTAACAACTTAAATTATAGTACGATAAAAGTATTGCATAATGTAATTTTTAATTTTATCAAATTTTCAAAATTTATCAAGTTAATCTACAACTATCTATTGGTAATTGGAACTTTTAAGCTTTAAATGTTCTTAATATGCCTTGAGAGTTAGCAATAAAAACTGATTCAATTGTTGAAACAATATTAAAAGTAATTTATTAGCAAAGAAAGCTCAAAATTCTAAGAAATGATACAACTACTACATATAAAGTAACAATTTAAAAGTCTTCATTATTCAAATTTATAATAACCAAAGTTTTTCTAAAATACACAAACATAGGAATTGCCAATGTAAGTAAAGAAAAGTAATAATATAGTTGAATGAATATAAATAGAAAAGTAAATTTACACAAAGCATACTTTTCTTAACTTCCTTATTTTCCATTACTTATAATAAATGCTTAAGATTAAATACTAAGGGTTTTGGTTGGAGAGAAAGAGATCTCAACTACTTATAATATGATTTTAAGTAAAATGACCTAAACATTTGTAAAAGTAAAAGCTTTACCTAAACTCATTGTTCACTCTGATGGATTGACAAAGTAGACTGGAAAACAAATTGAGAGGAACTAGCTAGTAAGCTGATAAATGATGGTGGGCCGCGAAAAAAAGCATGAATTTGTCGAGTAAAAGAGTGAATGCCAAAAGACCTGAAGGTCAAGAGCCGATAATTTTAAACAATGCATTGATCGATCCATATTCTGATCGATTAAGTCATTTACTCTGAACTCTAAGAAAAGAATTAAACCTTTGATTTCAGCTTGTAATGAATATAAAATATATATACGTCTTTTAAAATTATCCTAAAATTTCCTCTCCACATGCTTAGTTTTATTAATATTGCAAGATTTGGGCTTTTATCGATTGATTATTTCTTTAAGACGGTATATATATATATATATATATATTTATTAAAATTTTTTATTTTTTCAGAAAATTATTTATATAACTGAAAATTACCATATAAAAATATTTAAAATTCAATCTACTAGTTGTTTATTCAACACCACATAAATTATAAATATTTTAAGCAAATGTTCACAATTCACTGAGCTGAAAACTACCTCTTCTTACCCGTATATTTATCTCTGCCTACCAGCAAGTTTCAAAGTTTGATAGAGTCAGAATCGTTGTTTATGGAATGTTCGGATTATTGTTCTTTGAGACTACTACTAACAGTTTTCGAAATCAATCTAGAGTCTTGTTGAACCAGTTGGTTGCTGTGATTCATATGAAAAAGTCATCTAAAATCTCAGTAACCTTCCATGGTTTAAGCTGAAGAGGAAGATGGTTTCTAAATTCATATTGTGAGGACTAACTTGTAAAATCATTCAATTTTATTACGGCCAATTAATTAGGAAATGGCATTAAAAGCAGTGCGTCTAATGTAAGATCATACGGCGTGATGACGCTTGTTGCAGAATAACAATCAGCCTTTCAACAATTACTTATGGAAACGGTTATTCTGGCGTGTTCAATGACAAAGAGATACAACTGTGGCGTAGTGTAATTTTTTTGATTTTTTAGTCGAGTTTTGTTTTTACCAGATATCTGGTGACCTTATCCATATCTTGAAACTCAGAGGAGAACTTTTGTGCTTTTTCATATTTGATATCATTAAAGTGCCCCGTACACTTAGTTTGATGGTAAGGATTCGTATCTGTAGTTAAGATTATTGCAATTTAGAAAGCAATGGAACATAATTCCAACATCTTGAAATCAGTGGACAGGCCTTATATTCGTGCAAAGCATTATCATTCAATATGGTCACGCAAAAGCATAGGTTTTGTGTCACTTTCTAACCTTCTTCTATACAAAAGTAATTTGATCGCTTTGCTGCCTGCTTGAACTCTATATCTTTTACCAATTGAAGACCTCAGATCATGGTTGCAAAGAGACTCACCGAAAGCTCCTACTGTTGTTGATGTGGTTGATGCTACTGTTGCTATATATAATGGTGATGATGTGGCACAGACTTTAGGAAGAAACGAATTTGTGTTTTCTGTTTTATCATCCAATCCAATTTCAAATCCCTGACTAACTGTTGGAATGTTATTTTAGCTGCTCGGCATGCTAACTTTTTTCTTTTAACTTCGCACTAATGTAAATCCAAACTGAAAAAAATATTGCAAATGTAGTTATTTTGCCTTGATGTACATACTATTTAAATAAACTAATCTTTTCTTGCTTTTATTGTAACCATTGTATTTCATTAGCAATATATTTTAATTTTTGAATAGTAGATTATTATAAAGCTGATTCCTAGAATAAAAGAACATTGTTGTAGCACCTACTTTTGTAAAACGAAAATAAATGTATCTTATATTTATTGAAACACAGTAATACTACGTTAACGTTATCAAATTACCCTTATTTTGTCATATATGAATCCTAATTCCAAAGACTCTAAATAATTTATTTGAGAACAGATCTTCAATTACATATGTTAAATAATTTCAGTTTTTGTCCTCCATTTTATGAGACCATGTGTGATCTGTAAAGTTTTTAGTGATTAAAATTTATTTTATTTCTAATAATCTTCTTTGTGGAGAAGATAAGTTGTTTATATAAATAATTTCTATTTTTATTAAGTATCGATAAATCTTCCATGAACCTTATCAAAAACTCATCTGCTAAAGTATCCAAATATTTATAAGAATTGATCTACATAGCACAAAGCAAATATAAATTTTGAGCTCTAAAAGCATTATAAGATTTTTTAACAATACTGCCATATCATTTTACTTACATAAATCTCAACTGGATATTTAAAATAATAGTTTTTGCAATGCGAACTTGAGTTTTAAATAATTTAAAATCAAAACATAGAAAAAAGTAATTTAAAATTAAAATATAGCTAAATCTGGAATGGATATTTAAAATAACAGTTTTTGCTATGCGAATTTGAGTTTTAAAAAATTTAAAATTAAGATATAGAAAAATACCTATGCATATTTTTTATTATTTGTAAAAAAAATGAAATAAATGAAAAGCTTTAATTCGTATTTTTACTAATTAAAAAATATAATTTTTACTATAATTGTTTCCATTTGAAGAAAAAAGCAAATAGAAAAAAAAGCACAAACCATTTTTTTATTAAACTCATAATGAAGATTTTATGATAAAAAATTTTAAAACTATTTTACGCATAAATAAATTATTACAAAACTTTTATCATTTAGAAACTTCTCGAATGATTAATTCCTTTTCCTATTTTTTTAGTTTAATAATCAAAATGTATAATTTCAGTACATAACGATTTAGATATTTCTTTCGTAATCTATAATTTTTCAAATTTTGATTCATTATTTTCAAATGAATTCGTTCTTAAAACAAATTCGGGAAATATGCTTTAAGAATGAAATACAATTTTCTTGAAATCGAAAGATATTCATTCGAGTTCTTTATCTTCCATGAAATACACAAAAGAGGCTGTTTACCCATTTCTCAACTCCTCCTAGTATTATCCAGAAATATTATCAGCTGCCAAAACCTCACCAAATGCAGAAGTGATAATACGAATCCTTACAATCTATATATTTTCTCTCACCAAAACCTTGTCCCTTATCATCATTTACTCCACCACGTGATCAATTTCTCTCTTATGCATTGAAGAAAAGGCTTCAGGGGGTAGAATCTGTAAGACTTTTCTCTTTCAGGTGAAAAAGGGAAAGAAAAGATCCAACGGTCCACTTATCAGGAATATTCATCAGAATATTTCCATCATTCTCTTTCAGAATATATGCTATCTCGATTTCTGAAAGAGTTATCAGATATGCAAAGTAAAAATTTTTACATTATTGCATTTTCTGATATATTGATTTAGAGTTTATTCAGTTCAAATTTCAATGATCTGTTTTGATTTATTTCGAGTAGTAAGAACAATTCTGTTGACAAAAACAGAACTCTCAAACTTGCTTAATAATTTATAACACTATGTTCTTTGCTCTTTCCCTTTGAATAAACATTTCTTTTAAATTGATAGCTGAAAAAATATGGAGATTAGAAGTTGTTTTTCAAATATCTTTTCCTGCTATAGAGATCAGCAATGTATAAATTTAAGAATATATGACATTTGACAAAATCAAGCATTGTTATTTTATTTTATTTTTAATATTAAGTATTTATGAAATTTTCACTGTAATTTATTTTGAATTTTGTGTTTTTATAATCAAAGTTCTAAGCAAGTGTAAGCAATTACCAGAATATATCCGTTTAAAATAGTATGCGTTTAAAAAGAAAATGTAATGAAATTTCAACGGCTAAGGGAAGTTGCTAATAATTAAATACTTTTAATAACAATAATTTTTATGACGTCAGAGCTGAATTTGTGACCAAGTTATTCCGTTATACAAATCCAAAGCTCATTTTTTGAAAATGTCAATAAAAATAAGTATTGATATTTACAGTGATAAAATTATAAAAAAATTAACTCCTTTGTTTTTTAACTAACCCCTTTAATAATTCTTTTTAAGAAATTTTAAAAGAGTAATAAATCATGTTCACGTAAAAGAATAAATTAATATTGAAGTTAAATATTACAAATGAGAGATTTATATTTTAGACTTCAAAATATTTGCTTACATTTATATATATTAATAATTTTTATTAGATTTTTATACATTGCGATATATAGCAATTTTTTATTCAATATTTCAGTAGTTTAAAATTTATGATATATTTAAATGCTTAAATAAGCATAAATTTCAAGCAACCTCTTTAATGATTGATTTTCATTCATATATAATAAATATGATGAGGAATACTTCTCATTTTTAACATGACTAGGCACATATTTTACTTATAAATTTTGTATTAATATGTTTCACTTACCTTAAAACGTTTTTACATTCGTAATACTTTTAGATTTATCTGAAAAAAAGTTTTCATCAATTTATATATTTAATTATTTATCATTTATAATATTCATAAAAACGTATAAAATAAATATAACAAAAGGTGTGGATGTGAGGCTTCATTTGTAAAATAATTCTTTTACTCAAGTATGTCGATATTTAAAAATAATATTAATTTGCTAACATTAATTAATAATGAAGAAGTATATAAGAGACAGAATTTACTTAATTGCTTTTTGTATTTCTGTATACTCTTAGGCAAAAAGCAATGTATACTCTAATCATCTAATTCAGCATGAAGACTCTGTATACTCCAAATAAAATTTTAACATTGTCAACTATTTGTTTAAATGTACACTTTCCTACTTAACTTATTTGAACATAAAATTATATCAAATTATTACATTATCAAAATATGAACACAAAATTATATTATTATGAACAAAAAATTTATCCCTGGAGTTACAAATATCATTAGCAAAAAAGTCATCAAATATGTATTTTCTTATACAGTTTGAAAAATATTTATATCACAAATTTTGTTGAAGTCTTTTGCAATACAGGATATAAAGCTACATTATAGTATTTAATGCTGTGCAAAATATGAAAAATTTAAAGAGTGTTCAATTTATTTATTAAAATTTATTAAATAAGTTATGTGATTAAAATATACATAAGAGAGAAATTTAAATTATATTTTAAGTAATTAAATTCACATAATATACAATAAATATTAGAAAAGTGAACAAATCTTTAAAATATATCCTCAATGACTTTATTCCAGTAATCATGTCGATAGTAAACTTCTTGTAATCATGCAAAGCTTTTATGCTCATTAAATTAAATTGCACGACCAATTGAAAAACTTATTTCTAATAATATAATCTCAGTCCTTCTGTAAGTCAATTATTATTCCTATCATTTCATTTAAACGATATATTAATGTTTGCTACTTGAAATGAACATCCAAATTTTAATGATTATAAAATGATTTTCTTACAAAATATGTTATTGTCAATTTACGAACATGAATTATATCCCATTGTACTTAAAAGAATTTTGAATACTGTAACGACTTTGAAAAATCGTTCAATACATAAACTACTAGCTTAAAAATATTAAAAAACTGTAAAATAGTTTACATGATTTAATCATAATTTTTTTTTGTCAGAAAATAAACTCATTTCAAACAATATATTCATTCAGTCACTAATGTAATTTTCTAAATTTCAGAAATAAATTTTCTTAAATAAATAATCAGAAAAGTCTATCTGAAACTAATTACAATATTATTCTGAAATAAATATGCCTACAAGCAATTGTATTTTTTTTTTCGTGACAGTGCTTGAAAATTCACAGTTCGATTAGTCGCAAAATCAAAGCACACGCATATATTTTACCAGCAGGTAATAATCTGTGAGTCGCAAAATACACGGGAAGTGGTTAAAAGGGGGCGCGTTTTTGTATCATGTATAGTTAATGAGAAAATTGCAGCTGTGCATGGTGGAAGGGACCTTCCTGTGTAACACGCATCATGTGTTAGAAAATACGAATAATCTCTGGAGAGTGTCACGCGAACTCACTTGTCTGGTACCTTTCTGCAGAACTTTTATTCCTCCAATAGAAAAGATCCTAATGAGTAAAAGCATTTATCATTTCGTTTGACTGCTTCAAATATTTGAAATTCAAATTTTCAAAAGTTGTGTTTGTTTCTTGGTGGTCCCCGACTCTGGCAAAAGTCAACTTAATTATGAGGATTCGCTTGCTTGCCTCTGCTGGAGAAATACACTCTCCCTCTTTATTTCTCAAACCAAAATATGATCTAAGTCAAGAAAATCGTGATTTTGCATTCGCTTTCATCACTCAAGAATATAGTGCCCGGAAATCTGAATTC
>JAPDSC010015143.1:1295299-1326206 GCA_026290005.1 Latrodectus geometricus | reverse complement strand
TCTGTATATTCTAGTTAGCACAGGGATAATAAGATCCCCTGCCTTCTGGATCATTACAGGCATGATTCCGTCAGGTCCAGGACTCTTGAGAGGTTTGAAGGTGGAAATAGCCCACCTCACTTTATCATGATTGATAATGCTCTTAGCATAGGTCCATTGATTTCTTTGAATTCTTTTTACAGAACCAATGAAATGCTGCCCTTCGATGTTATCAATATCAATGGCTCCCGGAAAGTGAGTTTTGGCCATAACTTCCATTACTTCTTTTCCGGTACCATCAAATTTGCCATCCTCATTCTTTAAGGTTCCAACCATTATAGGTTCATCCTTTCTAAGGATTCTTTGGAGTCTAGCTCCTTCAGAGATTGAATTCACCTCTTCACAGAACTTTCTCCAGGATTCTTGTTTGCTTTTCCTAACATTTTTGTAACAGTTAGTTATTGCTCCCTTGTAGTTGTCCCATTCACCATGTTTCTTTGCTTTGTTAAAAAGTATTCTAACATTTACCCTTTTAGTTTCCAAAGAGTTATTCCACCAAGGACACTGTGGCTTTGCTCTTTTGGTATGCATTAGGCAATTTTTATTGTATGAGCCTAGAATTTCACTCTGCAGAGTTTCTGCTGTGACTTCTAGATTATGATTGTCTCTAATATAATTTCTTCCCAGTTCAGTTAGCCCCATGATATCCTTTTGGAAATTCTTCCAATTGGTCCCTCTCATGGGGTCCCTGAAGCGGCGGTCAATATTTATACTGGAGTTTATTTCGAAGTGGATGTTTTGATGGTCTGAACCTGATGGTCTCCCATCAACTTTCCATTTCGTGATATTTTTACTAATAGCCGGTGTAGCTAAAGTAATGTCGATTACTTCAGATCGATTAGAAGATATAAAAGTCGGATCGTTGCCTTTGTTTAAAATATCCAAACCATAGTTAAGAATAAATTCCAAAAGACACTCACCTCTTTTGTTCGTGTCTGTGCTGTCCAAGACGATATGATGAGAGTTGATGAGTCTAGCCCAAGGACTGCCTGCAATTTGTGTTCTGCACAAAACTGCAAGAGTTTGTGCAGTGTTGGGTCAGGTGGAGCCTTCTCTTCATAGGGTAAGTAGACAGAGCCAAAAACAATTTCTCTATCTTTTCCCTCTATGTTGAGTCTGACTTTCATTGCTGTTAGGACCCTATGAATAAACTCGGTTAGAGGTAAAACCTCAATATTTTTATCTATAAGGATGCAGGTTCTAGCTTCACTGTTAAGATTATAAATGAGCTTACCTTTTGTTCCTTTAATGCCACTGAATCTACCCCTGACAAGCCAGGGTTCTTGAATCAGGGCCAGGTGAAAATCCTCACCAAGAAAATTTTTAGCGAGGTTTGTGGTGCCACTTCTATTGTGGTGGATGTTGGCTTGAAGAACCTTCACCCCCATCAGTTTTTGAAGGTTTGTCAAGGACTTTGGCTTGAACTTGGTGAAGTCCAATAAAAAAATTTATATCCCCTTCTCCCAAGTGTAGCCGCATCCATTTCAGGCACGCTGAGGACGATGGTCTGTCCTGATGGTTCATTCTTCCGATGGAGTATATTCCAGTCGGTAGAGGTAAGCCCACCATTTTGTGCCTCGATTTTCCTCAAGTGCTCTTTGGGCTCCAGTTTGCTGCAGACTTTTGGCAGTTTAGCAGTGATTTTAGTGGTTATGACAAGTTTCCTTGCCTCACCCACCAAAAGAGTTTGCTCCTGTCAGGGGTTTATTTCATTGACAGTCTGTTCCAGCCACTTAGAGCTCTCCAGATCTGAACAATTGATAATAAGTGCCCCATTATCTAGTCTGTAAGAAAGAAAAGTGGGTGCGAAGCTCTTATCATTTCTTGTGATTTTATTGGTTATCAACAACTCCAGGTCTGAAGCCTGTTCATCTGATAACCGCTTTGTAGGATGTCCCTCAAGAATCACCGCCATTTTGACCGTCATCAAAGTCTCTTTATAGGTAGTACCTTCAGGACCTTTTTTGGCAGTTTTAGGGGCAGTGTCTTGTACCATCCTTGGACATGATCTTTTCTCGCCTTGTTGTTTTTGCTTGGGTTTCTCTACCCGAGTGCCCTCAGCGATTTTTTTCTCTTTAATGAGTTTCTTTCTTTGTGCTCCAGAAAGTCTCTTTTTGAGTTTATTTCCCTCCATGGAGGCAGTCATGCTATTAATGGCTTCCTGCCCCTCTTGGGATGTTGATGGTGTAGAGGTCATTTCTACCTCTTTTGAAGAAGGGCCCATTTCTTCCCCTTCAGTTGGTTTTTCCCTAAGTATCCATTTCTTCAACAGAATGGCCTACTTCGGGTTTTTTACCTGCAGAAGCAGTAATATGAGCTAAGTTTTTGTCTTCATCAGCCATAAATTAACTCAAAAGAAAAGCTCAGGAACAGAAAAGGTCCACTCAGTATTGCCTGAGATGCTGGGTAAGGCAAAATACTCTAGAGGTTTGCCAGTCGCACTAGATGCTCCGTTAAGACATTATAATCGCAGTGCCATTCACCCAAGGCACGGATCGCATAACACCTGGGCTACGGGAGTTGGTTTGCGACCTTCTATTTGTTATTCAGAGGTTATCCTGTCAACGCTACAGGATGTTCGGCTATCCACCACCTGCCCACGCGCCTGGTAGCCGCAGGTTAATATATTTACTAGAAATAATTCTTGACAGATTTAGGTAACATTGCTCCATTATAATAAGTTTCTAGGAATGAAAGTGATATCACTATGAGATACAGAGCACATGCGAAGAGTGGTTACCCTCTAAAAACATTGATTTTATATAAGCAAGTTAATTTTTTATTCATTTATACATGTATACCTAACATGAGACCAAGACAAGAAACATTAAAATCTTCACACATTTAATGTTACTTAACTATAACTAATTTCTTCCTTGTCACCACTCAGTCTAATCAAACGAGAACACTTTTTAATTTAATGACATCACTTTTTGCACTCTCTATTATCTACAAAATATTTGTAATGTAGATTTGTTTGTTATTTCTTATAAAGTCCACAATATGAAA
Source organism: Latrodectus geometricus (assembly GCA_026290005.1). Taxonomy (NCBI): domain Eukaryota; kingdom Metazoa; phylum Arthropoda; class Arachnida; order Araneae; family Theridiidae; genus Latrodectus; species Latrodectus geometricus. Next base: position 1,323,158 of record JAPDSC010015143.1, on the reverse strand, counting down.
ATAGTTTTGCTGCTCTCTTTTAAAATTTTAATTTCTTTTAGCAAAAAGTTGGCATTAAAAAAAATTGGATTATTGGCTTAGTTTAGGCTTTTTTATTTTTAATGTTAAATTATTAACTCCCCAATTTTCTTCAAATTATTGATCTAAGAATGAATTTAGATGTCATTTCTATCAAATATACTTTGCTAAGTTCTTCCACAAATAAGTTGTGAACATCCTCAATATTCATATTAACAAAACTTCACTTTTTAATGGCTTAACAAGTTCCAATATAACAGGAATTTTATTTATGGATGGTTCAAGGCAGTCAACTAAAGATAACCATATCTTCCAACAAATGTTTGATGTCTTTAACTCTTTTGACAGATAATACTGATGCAGTAGTTAATTGAAAATTGCTTCCAATACATTTATTGACTTGCCTAAATATTACTGAAATAAGTTTTAAAGGCATCAACAATTTGATACAATGTCAGAGTAACTGAGTAGTTTGTTAGATGTTAGGAACAATATTTTAACCTAGGAATGGCTCAAATGGTTTGTGGAGGTTTATCTGAAAGTAATAGTCTTGAAGCTAAAACTTTTTTGTTTTATATAATTTTTGATGTTTAATACAAATAATTTAAAAAATAATCTTCAAATAAATTTTCAGTCTCCCAAATGTTTAATTTGGTTACAGAAGTAAGATGTTTTGGTTTACATTTTTAAGTGCATACAGATTTAAAGATATAAATTAGCATGATTTCAGTCATAGTTTTTTCTTTATATTTTAAAGCCAACAGCAACTTTTTTTAATATGAATGTTGGGCTGAGCATTTTTTCTTATCAAAGTAGTTTCATTTTTTACTAAAAAACGTAATATGATATATTTGTTTATTTTTGTAACATTTTAAAATTTTTCCTAAATATTTCTGGCAACTTCATAATCAATTAACAGTTTTTCCTTTTCCCCAATACTATGTATAACTAAATGTCTTTGGAATTTTTTCAAATAAACTTTTATTTGTCCCTAGGTTGACTGGTTATCCATGTTCTTTAACATATTTATAAATTATAAAAGCTTTAGGCCTACTGACATTATCATCCAATAAAATTATTTTTAACTTTCACGAATCTAAATGCTTTTCAATTATCTCAATTATTGGCATCCAGAGACAATTTACATTAGTACACACAGAACCCTTTAATTTTTGATTTTTTAATAGAACTGTTTCCTAATTTAAACTTTAAGTCTTTTAATTTGAAATGTTTCTATTTCACTTAAAAGAAGATGCAATATTTGTATCTTTGTTTCTAAATAAATAAATTTCAAAGTTAGTTATTTGTCTTTTCCAAAAATTAGTTTAAAAGTCACTCTACATTTCGATGCTTGAAGCAGATTAGATACATAAAGGCTTGAACGCAAAACTTTTTTCTATTTTATACGATATTTCTGACTAGATGACAAGCCTCACTGATTATTAACTGTCCATGATGCTTTCCGATATCACATGTAGAAATTTCCTTTAATTTGATAGGTTAAGAAGAGATGAAAAAAGCTGTTCATCAGTTTTTATCTACTCTCAGTTTTTTTTTTTTTTTTTAAATCTTATTATTTATGAATAATTGAGGTTTGTTGACAAAATGAAAATTTTTTTGACTATACCTAAACTAGCTAATAGTTGAAGGGTAAAAATCAATTATTTTTCTTCGCATCAGTTGTAACATAAATATTTTTTTATATTTAATACAGAGAATATAAAGCAACCACTTAAGGCAAACACTCAGAAGATTTTAAAAGTTTTTTTTTTAATAACAAATTAATGTAATTAAATAATGGAATTTTAGAAAAATAGACATAAAGAAAACCCATTAATGTTTTTAAATTTTATTACAATAATAATTAGGTATTACAAGCTCTGCAGATGTATTCTTGCAATAAGAAAAGGCATGTCAGGACACCATTTTATGGGATGTTTTCTCCAACCACCAGCTGAAAATTTTCACTTAATAGTTTCACATTCATAGAATGTGGTTGGAAAATTAACTAAAAAAATACTTATCACAACCTTTTAAACTGTGTAACATATAATAAATGAGTGCTGAATTATTAAAATGCAATCTTGCATAAAAAAATAATAAAACTTAAAAAAAAAAAAAAAAAAAAACTTCAAGCAGTAGAAATAAATACTTCCTTATTAGATGGAAAGAATTTAAACTCCTCAATCATTACCAATATAGCTATCATTTATTAGGAAAGTTTTATTAACGACTGTATAAGCAATACAACAGCAGTAAATAAACAAGTAATTTTTTTTTCTTACTTGATTAGTTTCAAATTTTTAACTTTGATGCTTCAGCTAATGAACAGATAAATATGAATATCATATTATAGATCACAGATATGAATATGTAAACGACTTTTTAAAATAATTGAAAGAATTTGAGACATGGCATCCAAAATACGCTTTACTTAGCAGCCTCTGGGGAGGGGGGGAATTCATTCTTTTAACACATATGTGAAAGAAACTAAAATTTTTATTTCGGTTCATTGATATAAAAAGTACATATTTATCGCTCTGTTTCTTAGTTGTGGTGAGAGACTCACAGAGTTCTCTTTTAGACTGATATAACTTGTTCTGAAATGTTTCAGGGCTTATGAAAGAAAAAAAAATTAATATAGAGTGATATCATACAATGTGAGGAATCATGAATTTAATCACAGTCAGTTTCTATGCACAAACAAATTGTCTACATGATTTTTAAGCTTTTCTATCAACAATTTTTTCATCACTTTTGTCCTTTTTATTCCATGTCCCAGGTAAATCAGAGGTCCATGTATTACTAGAAATTGAAGAATTATCTGAATAATTTTGTTGAAGTTTGGGGTTAAATGCTGCAGGATTAAGAATGGATATATTATCCATCGTCTGAGCTAGTAGAGCAGGATTGTTTCCCATGGCAGCATTAATTGCATCTTGATCTAAGCGTATTTGCCGTCTTCTTCTCTTAGACCACATTTCATGACAATCTTGATTAAGAGGTAGGCTAAAAAAAGAAAGAAAACTGTGAGCACAGAAAAATTTAAGGAACACATTAGATTACTATATTTTTTAATAATAAATAGCAAATACATATATTTATTAAAAGTAAACTTTACATAAGGAGAAAAGTAATTTTATATGCGAATGGTATACAATGGTTATTTTAAACATAATTTGTAATCAAATGTTCTTGTCAAAAAATCATAAATTAGTTTCTATAAAATTATCTTCAGTAAGAATTAACAATATTAAGAGAAATATTTGTAGCAAAAGAAAATTAAGATTACAATTATAAGCTCAACTTGTTAAGCAATTTTGAATGCTTATATTTTTAAATATTTAAAATGCAAGTATAAAATATGGCAAAATTATAAAATTTTAATTACATATTCAACTTTTTTTTTTTTTTTAAATAAATAAATAAATGTTGGTCAGATTTTGTGGTGCAAAGCCCAAAAAGGTCATGCTGTGCCAAACAATAAATTTTTAAGGACATCTTTTATAAAACCCAAGCACAACATTAAAAATTTGAAATACAAAACTAAATTTATATAGTTTTAATTAAAATCACAATAAGTATAAATGATGAAAATAAAACCCATTGCCTTTAAAAAAGCATAAAGTTTTTTGTGGGGTGGCTCTGCCAACAAATCAAGCATAATTAAAAAATCAGTTTGAAAAAATGCCAGTAAAGCTAATGACAGGATGACAAATGGAAAAAAGGCATGCAATTTGTTGGAGACCTGCATATTCCAAAACTCCTGCCAGAGAGAACAAACAAAGAAACAACAATTTTTTTAACAACCTTTCTCACATCTATAAGAGGGATGGATGAAATACAGCCGATGCAGATTTAGCAGCTGCATCAGACATTGCCTTCAAGACCAATGTGACATGGGACCCAGGGCCGTGCCTGACGGGCGTTCATTGCGTGCACCGCACGCAGGCGGCCGAAATTAAGAGGCGGCCAAATCGTTACAAGTTGTTTACTGGGCAAAAATACAATCGGTTTGTTTTCATTAAGATACGAAGTAAAAACAGTTTCTCTAATCTAATCTATCTAAAAAGAGTTTCTCAGAAATAAGAAATGTATAAAAACTGATTATGTCGTTGTAGTATTTATATACCTAGTCATGCAGCGAATCCGAATTTTTTCGAACATTGCACGAGCGAAGAGCCGAAATAGTTTTTTCAATTGACCGGCGTCGCGTAAGCGGTCTTATTCGTCTTATTAGTCGTATTAGTCTATAGACTATAGATTTTTTTAATGTTATCCTGGGGGCGGCCATACAGACTGGCACGCAGGCGGCCATATACCCAGGCACGGCCCTGATGGGACCCAACAGAATTTGATATCATATCCCTTGCCAACAAGGGATTCTACCCTTTGGAAAATTTTGGCTACAACTGGATGGTAATAAATATTTAAAATTTTCAACGCTTTTATAACGTTCAAACAGACAGTATATACGCAAATTTAATGATAATTTTATTGTATTCACGAGCTGAAAGGATCCTATCCTGCACTTTTAAAACCATATGTGAATACAGGCATGTAAGAGGAATAATGGCAGCAATGTGACAAGAAAAGCTGTTGAAAAATCATTGGAGTTTTGTCCAATTTCCTATATTGAGTAAAACATACTAATTATATTGTGAATCATACCAAGGTAGACATGAAAGTAAGTCTGTTTTAATGAAACAGACTCCACATAAATCTGTCAAGAAAAGATGAGATTTAGTTAGGGTAAGAAAAGGTTGGATGTTATAAGAGCGAGCATTGTATAATCTCTTCAGTGTAAAAGGATGTCGCTTGTCAAATATAACTTTAGCATAATAATTGAGAGAAAGCTGCATTCGTCTCAGGTCCAAAGGCAATTGTTGGAAAAATTGAATAAAAACTCTGGACGGGTGATGCACGGAATGCATTTAAGCATATCCTAAAAGCAGAGTGATGCACAGCATTCAAATCTGTGTAAAACAGAAGATCTAGCAAACCCATAGTCAATATGAGATAACATGAGTTATTACTGAGCTTGAAATGTAGTGATGTTTGATCAGCACCCCAAGATGTATTTGAAAGCACCTTGAGGATATTGAGCAATCGATCACACTTCTTCCACAAATGTAATACACTTGGAAGAAATTATAGCCTTCAATCAAATATCACACCTAGAAATTTAATCTCATTGAGTAGGTATTGGAGTGTTGTTCATATAGAAAACAGGATCATTATTAAGGCTGGCCTTCTTGCAAAAATAGATAAAGCAACTCTTGATATGAGACAAAGCCATTCTGTGCACATCATGCAGATATTTAATTAACAGATGTTTGTAATTGTCTCTTAAACACATGTTTGACCATTGGCAAAATATTTTCAGGTGATCCACAAATATTGTGCCATTGAAAGAAGGTGTAAGGTAACGAAAAATGCTATTAATATACTAATTAATAAGAATTAAAATATTTCCTTGAGGTATGCCCTCAGACTGGATAAAAGTATTGGATGTAAAAGATCCAATATACATTTTAAAATTACGAGAGCATAAGAAGTTTCGGAGGAATATTGGTTAATTACCCTGAAAGCCTTAATCATATATTGAACAGAGAATTCTATATTGCTGTGTTTGATCATATGCCTTCTCGATGTTGAAGAAAATGAAAACTAGATGATTCTTGCACACAAAAGCATTGCAGATTTGGGTTTCCAAGTATGTAAAGTTATCAAGAGTGGATCCTCCTTTACAGAAACGACTCAGATTAATATGAATACATTAATTTTTTTTAAAGATGGGCAATACACTAGCTGGGTGTTGGCAATAAGCTTGAAAATCTTACAAAGGCAACTTGTCAGAGTTATCGGTTGCATATAAAGGTTCTGAAATTCCTCACCAGGCTTTAGAATGAGAATCACTAATGTTTCATTGAAAAATGATGGAAATTTACTTTCAGTCTAGATCCTATTGAACAAAATCAATAAGTTCAATAGGGAGTCTGGACGTAAATACTGAAGCATTTGGTAACTGATTTGATTGAGTCTTGGACTTGTATTATTGGCTTGCTTCAATGCTTTCTTCAGATCCAAAACCCGAAATTCACAATTGTAAAGCAAAGCAGGCCTGTGGTTAAAATGAATTGGCTTGCATTCAGCAAGACTCTCAATCCTGAAAAACGAAAGACTGTAAGAGTCAGTGCTTGAAGTACTAGCAAAAGTTTTACCAAGGGTGTTAACTAAGTTCTTAGGAAAAAAGTATACAACAGCTGCAGGTTTTAAAACAGGAATTATAAAACTTTTATAAATTCCAATAGCTGTTTTCACTTTTCGCCAAAACTACTAAACGGATGTGGAAGAAGTTATTGAAGAAACACAGCAAGACTAGGATTTTTTCTGACTTCCACAACTAACTCTTCAAGCTAATGCTTTTGCTTTCTTAAAGGTGAGATTCTTGGTTGTGGGGTATCTCTGAAATAAACCCGATAACTTTCTCTGTTTCTTGTAAGTAATTTGGCATTTTTCATTCCACCAAGGTTTGCAATGCCTGTGTATTGAGGAGGAACTTTTACATTAAGAATCGCAGTATCAGCTGCAAATATAATTGTTTCAGTGACTTTTGAATTGCCTCATGAATATTTTGGATCATGATCAATGTATCATCAACAACTGTCTACTATGCGAATAATTCCCAATTTGCCCAACCATACAAAGTAGTAGATAAACAGGCTTGATGTTGTTGGGTTGGGTTTTATGGTGCAAGGTCCAAAATTGGACAAGCTGCGCCAGATAAACAGGCTTGAAAGATGATGAGTGGGAAATGATTGCTGTTATGCAGACCATTTTTTACAAATAAATTTAACAATGGCAGAAGTGCCATTGTTAAATTTATTCTCCTATTACAGAATGGAGAACAAATGGCCAGATTGAGAATGGAAAATTCTCATAGGTGTTTGGAAACATGTTTCCTCATTGCTATTAAGTCAACAGAGACAGTTGCTTGAGATTAACTGCTTTATCTACCGATCGCAAGAATTAATATCATCACATCCTCACAAAGAATTATGGCCATTAAAGTCACCAAGCAATAAATATGGAGTAGGCAGCTGATCCACTAATACATCAAATTCCTCTCTGCAAATGACATCACGTGGTGGTAAATATAAACTGTAGACTTATCAAACATTTAATGTGAATTTTCATGACTACAGCCTTTAAAGTTGTATTGTGTGGTTGGACAGTGGTAAGGAATTTACTTGACGTAAATATACAAACGCCACCAGACACTGCATCCTCACCACTCACTGTTTTATAGCAATTAAACCCAAGCATGGAAATACTATTGTTAAACTTCAGGAAAGTTTCCTAAAGTGTCAAGTAGGGTTATGTGCAGAAATTATAGACTTGATGTCATCAGAATGTTAATGTAAGCCATGGCAGTTCCAAGAAACAAAGGAAGCTATTATTCAAAATGAAAAACTCCTTTCCAGGAGCTGGAAGGCAAGCCTTCCATTAACTCCTTGAATGATATATCAATATCTGAGGGATGCAGAGCTATTGTATAAGTTTCCAAGTTCACAACTTTAAAGGTGGATAGAGAGGGCTTGCATGAGCCCTTTTTTCTAAGGAGGGCTCATGCAAGCAAGCTCTAAGTTTAAGTTTCTTGTCTAAGATCAAAGTTTGAAAGCCTTCGTGGCTTTTGTTAGCAGAAGGAACTTTTCTCACAATATTTGGAAACTACTTTGATCTTTAGCCAGATGTTTCAGGTAATTTTATAAGGGAAGTGGAAATCTGTTTGTGTACTACTAAATTTTAAGACCCCTCTAGCTGCAGTTGCATAACTAGCTACACTTTGTGGAATTCAAGAACTAACTGATTGTCAAACCTCGGGATATAAACATTTGTTATTTACCTTTATTGTGGTGACCTCTTTCTCTAGTAGCCATTACAGATAGCTTCGAGAGTAGGAGGAGCGGTCATCATGAGAGTTGAAACATGCCTCCGGCTGTACAATGTGAACTTTTATGCCCAACCACCGTGTAGCGAGCACAGGTGAATTTGCCCTTCCAAGTACTCTTTAAGTGTCCAAAATGTTGGAACTGAAAGCATTGCAGGGGATTTGGAATGTACAGCTGGATGAGTAAATTCATGAAAGCTGCTTTAATAATTGCAAAAGGTTTGGCACCGCAAAAGTTAGAAGGATTTTTGGTGTCCATAAGTTTTTTTCTGACTGTAAGGCATGTAATGCCATAGACTTTCTGTCCTTAAAGATTTTCCAAATTTCTTCTGTTGGCGTATTTAGCAATTCTCTGGATGTAATGACACCATAACTGAAATTAAAATTACCATGAGGCAAGATCGTAACATCAATATTAGCCAGTAACTGCATATTTGTAATTATGGTCAATTGGGTTTCAGATGCAACCTCTACTAGAATGTCACCAAAGTTCATTTTCTGCATGTTTTAAACTTCCTCTACAAAATTAGATATTCCTTTTAAAATTAAGAAAGAAGAGACTATTGAAAATTTAACTTCCTTTCTTTCCATAATAAAAAATTTCAGTTCAATATTTGTCATTTATGGCTCTTGTGGAAGAAAAGAAAGTTTTTTATCTTCCATTAATAAAACTAAAAAATTTCGAGACCCAAATGCACCACCCACCATCATGCAGTACAAGGAGATACGCTCCCAGTATATCTCTGTGATAACCTCCACTCTTAACAATTCACTCCGCAGATGTACCGATTGCTTGATACATGAAGCCAATTGATGTGTCAAGGACACTTCTCATTTACCTGAAGCTAAGGCCAAAGTAATAGGTTGATTGATGGGGGCCTCAATTACCAGGACAATATTTTCTAGGGCACTAGTCTCCATGCAATGCAAACACACGTGTGATTTAGTACCAAAGAGAAGCTAATAGCATCAGAGCGACGACATCTACTAAAAAGTACCCCTCAACCTCATCAGAGGCAATTACAATGAAGAAAAGGGGGGAAAAAAGCGAAATAACAAAGGAGAGAAGAAAAGAGAGAACAGATTACTGGAGTACTTTAGGATTGTGACACCTGTGTTTACTAAAAAAAAAAAAATAAAATAAACCCCCTGAGAGGTAAATAAATACAAGAGCAATTAATTTATGTGCAGAGAAAATGTTACAAAAGAAAAGAGATAGCATACTATTCATATTATTGCATAAATAAAAATAAAGCATTTGATTGTAGACTAAAACGAAGTTAATTGTTTTAATGAAACAAGCAAAAAAGTTATATTATTAAAAGATAAACATTTGATCCATTAGAATTGAGTATAAATTCAACCACATTATATATACTTTATAATTTATATCTTATTTACTGATCGTGGATAGAAGTATTGCCATTTTTCATGATAATTATTGAATATTATTCAAATATTTTGTCATAAATTGAAATTTTAAATACTTTTATGATCATGTGTGCATTTCGACATTTTGAACTCCATACATATCAGTATTAAGGCAATTCAAAAGAAGTTAAATTCAGCAAGCTATTATTTTATTCTTATTTTTTTTAACTTACTTTTTACAGCATAATTAATATTAACGATACAATACAATTTTTACATCAAGTTAAAAAAATATTTTTTCCAACAAAAAATACATTACACCCACCTTTTTTTTTCTTAATATGTGAATTTACCTTATTTATATATTTTCTTATTTTGGCTACTAAATTTTTTAATTGCACAAAATGATGTGTAAAATAAAATAATTAGTTATAAAAGTAATATATTATTAACAGAAACAACATGGATTTACACTGTTATTGTATTAACATAGTTCATATGGATGTGATCAAGCAAAATTCTTTTTCCAATTTCTCTAGAAAGCCATTTTTCATATCCACAAATTACCTTTCTTTAAAACAATGCTTTTTACTAAATTCAGTTACTTAAATCGTTTGATGGTATGAGTATTGTTGATTGATTTGTTGTACAAGGGTCATATCCAGTGCATATGAAGACAAATTGACTGTGATTTATGATTTCAAAATTGGTTTTTAATAACTACAAATATCCACAGTCAAAGTGTGAATTAAGCACATATATAGCTCAACTGAAAGTCTGCATGATAACTATTTAGTAATCAACTCAACATGTGATGTCCCAAATAAGGAAAAATTATAACAATAAGCATAACTATAAATAAGAACATGAAAAAATATTAAACTTCTTATTTAACAAGTTTTTAGCTTTCTATAAATTTTACTCAACAACTGAATGAATAAAAGATATAGAACATACTTAGGTGGCTCCATTCTTTCAGGACAGATATCTTTCAACCATTCACATTTTAAAGAATTTTCAGCTGTAATTCTTCTTTCGGGATCAAGTTCAAGCATCTGATCAAGTAAATCAAGAGCTGGCAGAGGCATACTAAAATATACAGAACATCATTATTTGTATCTTTATTTTGAAAGAAGAACTCAATTTAATGTTATTAAGTTAAAAAGATTAGAAACAAAATATCAAACGTACAAATAAATTGGTAAACACAAGCAGTGTAGGAAGGAAAGCATTTAGAAGTCATTTTACCATGATTCAATTTTAAATTAAAGCGTGGAGTAAATTGAACACAAAACCTTGTTATCATTATTAAAGATAAATTTTAAAACAGATCAATAGCAAATTATTTGTAATTGATTGCACAATTTAATTCACAGAACTCAAACAACAAAAACATTTAAATAAAGTATAAAAATTGAAATGATTAAAAAGAAATTATCTTACACTGAAAATTAAATTATAAGAAGTTCTTAGAACTTCTTGAATTTTAATTAAAAGCTTACAATAAAATTCCTTGTTTAAAATTTAAATAAGCATGAAAATAATATTAATTTTTACATAAAAAGTTTTTAGAACATAAGATTTGGGGAGGATGGAATAAAATATTTAACACAGCAAAAATTTAGACTAATAAAATGTGTATTTATTGTACTCCCGAATGCTAACAAATGGGATGTACAAATTGCAATTATGAACATAATTAAACCAAAGATGGGCAGTTTGGCTTGTCATTCAAACATTTTTCGTACATGAGAGCTAATTAGTCTGGGATTTACAGCTTATAATGGACACTACATATATCTATGCCCTACGTGGGACTGGAGCCCAAACTTTACTGAAAGTCAGAGCAATAATCATTAAGATACCAGCTCAGCCTAAAGATGGTCAGAACTATAAATCAAATACTTTATGCAACAAATTAACATGACATTGAGTAATCTCGCAACAATAAATACCACAAGATCTGTCATTTAATATTCACTTTTAACACATAAGAACTAAATTGTTTGGAATATATTGCTAAGCTCGTAATGAAAATCAAACTGAAAAGCTACTGAAAACTAGCATTATTTACACATAATTAGCTCATTCAAATACATTATCAAAAGCAGAATTGGAAAATTTACAAGTGTTTTTCTTGGTGATTGAGAAAACCAGCAATTTTAAAAATTAATTTATAAAAAATAACCCAAGATTTTCATGCAATAGCAAATTCATTTAAATTTTATCCTGATGATTATATACTAAAAATTCAATTATTTCATTTAAATAAACTTGAATCGATAATAATGGAAGTTTGAAACATAGAATTTTCAAAAAATATTCAAACTGCACAAACTTAATACACATATTTCTTGGTTAATTGAAATTATAATAGCACAAAAAATACCATTTATAATATAAAATAAGTATGTTATAACAAATGTAATAGGAATCATTAGTATTAAATCTTTTTAAAACTGATCATTATCTTTATCTTTTCACAGTGCAGTTTTATTAATTATACTTTTGGAAGAAAATTCCTTTAAAATGATTAATAAATAAAAACACCTCTTATTGCATCTTTAATAACAACCCAAAATTTCATATTAAAAACCAAACAAAAAGAAACCTTTACATTACATTAAAAAAGTTACTAATCTTTGTCTGAATTGACACCAACATAAGGCTTTGGCTAATCATATTTTAATTTGTTTGGGCCTTCTTTGGGTGGAAATTAACTCTTACTCCCTGCTTGTTTCAGACTTTTTACATGTCAACAGATTTATGGACCTGGTCTGACACTGTCAAACCATCAGAGATAAGTAACAACAAAACAGTTACATTTCATTTTTGCAGCTATGTAATATTTGCAATAAAGGATTCTTTTAAAAGTAAAACAAACAGTAATATGCACATTAATTTATTTACACTTCATACAAGTTCCCACAAGAATAACAATATAATAGAAATACATATGTCAACATTCAAATGTTGAATATATATAATTTTTGGTAAAATATAAATGTAATTAAATATATTTTTTAACCATATTTTTCAATGATAATATCAATAAATGCATGTAAAGATTAATATTTTTATATAAAATTAGTAATTATTTTAAAAGCATTAAACAAGTTTATAGCTACAATAGAAATGATTTCTCATAAATAATCAAAATTCTTTTCATTACTTTCTTAAATTTTATGCATGATAATGAATATTTTTAGAGTTTTTAAATCCATTTATAAGAGCAATTCCTACTTATTTACTATATAATTTAAAGTGAAATTGAAAATGTATAAATAAAAACTTTTTTTGTTAAAATCGGAAAATATAAACAAAACTGAGATAATAAAAATAAAAAAACTAGATTTTTTTACAGCAAATGAAGAAATTTAAACCAATGTTTAATGCATATTTGTCACAAATTAAAAAAAATTTACATTTTGCATCATAATAGTAAAGAAATATTATACAACCACACCCTTTCCCATCTTTTAACTAATGAATGCATTCATAGGCATAAGTTTTTTCCTAATATTTTTGAAATAATAATAAAAAATTAGGTCTTGTGAAGTAATGAATATCACTGATTGTTAAGATAGGAAAATGACACAATGAATAATGAGCTAATTCACATTGTTCACTATTAAGAGGATTTTGTTACTCAGACATACATTATTTATTGTATACTAAAAATTAATAAAAACTATCACTGAATCAAACTGATAAGAGAAAATTTAAAACATTGCAAAAATTATAATAGTTGATGGTTTTTGCATATAGTTACTAGCAATAAAATACATTTGTGCTTTTGATTTGAAATAATAAAATATTTTCATCATCAAATTTTAAATTGAAAGCACAAATATAATAACTTCAACATGAACATAGCTGAATAATAAGATAAATAGACAATTTTTATATCTTAGGATACTTTCCTTCAGAGTATATTTCAATTTTTGAGAATATAAATGAAAGGGCAAGAATTGAAAAATAACTATTTGACAGCTTTATAATTTAATTAAATTTTTCTAACATGCATATAATTACTATATTAAAATATGATAAAAAAATTTTTGTTGGAAAAATTCAGAAAATATATTTATTTTATTTGTATGCAATTTTAATGAAATACGTAGAACACAAATACAAACTAACTACCATAACATTTTACTTTAACAGGAACAATGCTAAGTACAATAGGATAACAGAATTCTTAAACGTAACAATGTTTTAAAAAACAAACGAATTTTTATATAATAATCTTAAAAAAAAAAAAGGCTTTTTACACAACCTTAAGTACTGCTGGATAGGGATGCCAAAATTTATAGTACTTAGAATTTTTTAAATTTAATGTTTCTTAAATAAAAGTTGCTATTCATGCACTTGCAATTTTGCATATTTTATATTTTCTAAGCAATAAAAATTAGATTTCATTTTTTTTTTTCATTTCTATAAATTTTTTTTTGTGTGAAACAAAATCTGATTGCTGAAATGAAAATTATAAACTCATTCCATGTGGAGTTCACTCTATCACAAGAAACATTAAAAATCAAAGAATTTGTAACATTACAATAGGAATTGGGAATGTTTTGTATCAGTATATATTTATTCTTTATGTGCTGAGAAGCTATTGAGGCTCTATGTCATTGATTAGTTTGCCTTTTATTCTTGAAATAACATACATTTTTTTAAATGCAAAATAAAAGTCGCCAGATTAAAATTTTCAATGCAAACTAAAAGTCACCATTGAAAATTATTATAGCATTTTCAAATACTAAATATATTTTCATCACTCCAAGGGCACATGTATTTTGCAGTTTTTTCTTTGTTTTGTAAGTTTAATAATATTCCTTCTTGATATTTTTGCATGTGGTCTGCCATAGACTCGCTTGACTTTCTCAAGTGACGGTCATTTCTGAAAATTTTTTTATGATTACTACATGCAAATTTATTCAATATTTTTATTTTAGATTTAATTACACTTTTTGAGGTAAACAAGATATTAATTGCAAATTTTAGTTAACCCTTTTAGTTGAAAAAAGGGTCATATAAGAATCAACATTCCAAAATCTGCCAAAAAGTGAGATTATGACTCTTACACTCAAGGGGCACACATGCACATCGGCAGTACCACTGTATGTGTGTGCCTTTGAATAAATAGCGAATACCCTTCTTTTTAACCATATATATAGTCGCAATTCATAAAGTTCATAGTTGCTTAAAAATGATTATTGTAAGGGATAAAAGAACAATCTGAATACTATTATTATGATTTTCATAGCAGTAAAGATTTATAAGATGAAAAAAAAAGCTTTTATCTTTTTAACCCCTTTGCGATGGGTAGCGCAAACGCGCGCTTATCACGGAGGCCAGCAGTGTCTTCCGCGCGCGTCTGTCCAGGGCCGGGGGCTTTCTTGCTATTAAGCCTAAATCCATGAAATTTCTAAAATATCAATGCCACATTCTTTATGATCAGAATATATCATAGCATTACTATCACTACTATCAAAATCTGTTTCAGAATCAATATCTGAAATATTTTGGATCATTTCTGCTATTTCATACTGTAAAACATTTTTGCTTTGACATTACAACGATAAAGACAGAAAGAATTCAAGTCTAACAAGATCTAATTATTTTCTAAAATTTGCAAACCGAAATACCCAACGCTTTAGTGAAGATAAAACTTCTCTACTTACTCGGAAACATTTATTTCCCCTTTTGTTTATATAATCAAAAACATGTGTACGTGAGTCATGCTTCTCTCATTTTGAGTAGGTCTAATGTACATGTATCTGAAACCATATGGACATAGAGTGCCATCTTGTGGCAGAAATTATAGTTCTTAAAACGTTCCAGGACACTGGCACAAATACGTGACAGTCGGGGCTAAACGGAAAAACGCTCTGGCACGCCTGGGTGTCGGCCGGAAAGTGAGCGTTTCGTTGCTGGCACATAGACGTGACAATCAACGCAAAGGGTTTAATTAGAATATCATTCAAGTTTTTATTTAACTCTATAAAAGCCAGATAAATAAATCTTACCATTAATTGAGCAGAAATTGATCTATTTCTGATATGCAATTACAATTTCCAAATAATAAAAAAAAATTCTAAAAACATTACTAATAGTTTTTTTAATTAAAAATTTGTAATTATTATGTACCTGAAATGTTTTCAATATTTCGATTGCTTATAACAAATGCTTTTAAGAAATTTGCATTAATATTGGTTTAATTTACTTAAAATCTTGAATCAGCAGAACGAAAAAATTTCACACAAAATTCTCAAAAATAAATTTCCTTAAAAAAAAAAATCTAGTTAAATTAGTTTTTTTTTTTATCTGAATCTTTATTTAGTAGCAAATAACATAAATGGACTTCCAACTTTCAACTGGGGTACAAAATAGAAAAAGAAAACTGCAACAAGAGGAAGCTAATCAGAAACTGGTGGGATCACTAAATAAATATTTTAAAAACACAATAAGATTAGACAAACAAGCAATTGAAGAAGTATCATCAACATCTGGTTTGGAATTTCATTATGAAAATTTAACCCACAATGTAAATGCACCAAAATAAGATCAAGAAGCCACGATTTTAGCAATCCGAAACCTTAATGGAAATTTAGAAAATTCACCAGTAATTACGTAATATTTCAAACAAGATTTTGACTTAAAAATAAATAATCCTGGCCTGACATGATTTTTATAAAAAAAATTATTAAACTTAAAATGGCCCTTACCGCTTGATAACCAAACATTTTTAAAGAAAATTCTAGCAGAGTTTTGAGAAATTATTTAGTATATTCAAATTCAAAAAACACAGTTTTTTGTGTGAAGCATTCACAACTTATTAAAGATAGATTAGGCACATTTAAACCACATTTTGAAATCACAGGAAAGCAGTGAAAACTCAAACATAATTCAAAATACAGTGAACCTAAAATGTTTTGAGGTAATTTATTAATCATTGATGCAAGATCAACATACTTTAGCAGAAAAGATTTACTGCCTATCAGTTACTGAACGGTCCGTAAATTTATTTAATTCAACATTTAGCCCTGCAATGCCTCACATTTATAGGTTCTTTGAAAGAGTCATCATTGTGATGATAGAAATTTTTTTAAAATTGTTTGAAACAATAGCAAAATTTGATCCAATAGTTACTGAACATCTCCACAAAATTCAAACACCTCAAAACATTGCTCACTACTAAGAGGATCAAAAAGTATTAATTACAAATAATTAAATTATCAAAATATTACTCACTAATTCTGGATAAGACTCAGCCACATTGAACAGTTAACTGTTGTAATTTGATTTGTTTATAAGAACAAGGAAACCAATGAAGGACAAATTGAAAAACATTTTCTTGGATTTCAAGTTGCAGATGGCATTACTGGACAAGGTATTTTTAAATTTATAAATAGCCATTTGAAATTGCTAGAACTAAATGTATCAGATTTATGAGGCCACTCTTACGATAATGGTGCTAATATAAAAGAAAAGCACAAAAGATTTTTAAAAAATTTTTTTTGAAAATAATTTATGAGCATTTATATTCTCTGCTCTAACCATTCTCTAAATTCAGTAGTAAATGATGCAGTTAAAATCCCCTTTGAAACAGTTAATTTCTTTGGAGTAGTACAGGAGCTTCACCCATTGAACATTGGTCTGTATGTTGCAACAGTTTGTTGAAAATATAACTTAAAAACCACTCTCCAACACCAGACGAGAAAATAGAACTTAAGATTTAAGACCACTGAAATATGATTTTGCAAAAAATTTTTTAGAGTGTTTATAAATATTCAAAAAATCAAACAAGGGGGGGGGGAAAAACATGATTCAGGTTTTCTAGTTTAAATTCATTTGTTCCATCAACATCTGGTATGATACTTTAAATTTAGTAAATGAAATAATGCAAAATTTTAAGTGCAATTTACAAAATCTTATATCAAAACTAAATGATCCTAAATCAGATGAGGTGTATGAACATGCAATTGCCAATGCAAGCATTGTTGCTGATGGTTTGGGGATGAATACTGATTTTTCATAAAGTCGAAACAGGTTTAATAAGAAACTATTTTAAGACAAAAATTTGAAGTTGAATTCTGCAATGTAATATTAGACACTACTGTTTTTTTAATCACTGAAAGATTCAGTCAGTCATGCAATAGCTTTATAGATTTCTTTAACCCTGCCAGTTTCGGTTGCTACTGAAAAATGAAGTTTTTTAAAACTTAAAAAGAAACTACATGTGATCTACCATGGCACAGGAAAGATTATCAGACTTATCAATTATATCCATAAAGAGCAAAATTCTGCATAAAATTAATTCAAAGGAATTGATACAAGCATTTGTATTTGCTACAGCTAGTAGAACCAATATATTCTAATTATTATATTTTACTAAAATTATTTTTTTTCTATCATTGGCTTGTTTTTAAAATTTATGAAATAATAAAAAAAAACAATAAGGCAAACATGTTTTAACATTATAATTTTCAAGCTTTTCAGTTTGAAAGTCAAATTTTGAATACTATAAAAGAGTATTTTACAAATAATTTGAAGAACTTTATAAGAGTGCAACAGAGCCCCAAATTTCACTCAATCCACAGGTTGAAAATTTTAGCAATTATAGCAGCTTGGATAATTAGATGCTTATGTATATAAAATAGAATGCAATAAAAAATGTAAAATTTTTTCTATTCTATTTGAAATATTTATCATAACTTACATAAAAATAAATTAATGAAAATGCTAAATCTGTCACAAAAGCTAGGATTAATTAAATGTAGAAAAAAATTTATAACACTATTACTCACAATGAAAATTCTTCTCTTAGTCTACGGCGATATTGCTTCTTTGGTTTAAAAGTATGCCAATGTGGTAGTTGTATAACCTTGGGCCATACAGCAGGACAAGGTGTTCCACAAATGCGACTTATTGACTCCAACTGAGCCATTTCTACATTAGCTTGAAAAATAGGTTTTTTGGTAAACAGCTCACCAAGAATGCATCTAAAAATATTTTTTTATTCGATATTATGAATCAATAAGAATTTAAACAATTTGAAACATGATTAAATAGTAGGCATCTTACATAAATAATTTAGTACACTATAGTTAAAATACAAATGAATTTTTACTATTGAAATAATAGTTAGTTTTTATTTGCTGGCAGAAATCAAAGATTTATCTGATTAAAGTTGCTTGAAAAGAAAGATATCTAACATATTTTTTACCTTTTAAATAAACACAATTAATTAAACTATTAACTTTTTAAATATATTTTAATATTAACTTTAAAAAGAAATATTTAATAGAAATATTAAGCTTAGTGAGTAAAAAAATCATTAACTATAATTGACACATAATCAAGATAAATAATATACAGAAACCAGGCAAAAGTATTAAATGAGATAATTGAATAATCAAATTTTCATTATGTTAATCTTAAAAATAAATGGAAGAGCTAAATACTAACCCACAACTCCAGACATCAATTGGGGGACCATATCTTTCTTCACCCAACAAGAGTTCAGGTGGCCTATACCATAGAGTTATCACTTTATTTGTATAAGGCCTTTGTTTATCATCAGCATTATATAATCGAGCAAGCCCAAAATCAGCTAATTTTATTTGGCCTCTGAAAAGAAATTTAATTTTTTTTTTGAAATTATAATTATATTCATGCATTCTAAAATATGTTTTCTTTCTTTTATCAAAGTGATTGTTAAATTCAAAAGAATCCATAATATTTTGCATTTCAGAATTCCCATATGAAATACAGAAGGGAAACACTTTCAGATTGCAAAAGAGAGAATACTATTTCAACAGATTCATTCTGATATGGTTCACATTATTAAAGTTTAAGTACAAACTATATTTTGACTTTATAGCTTTATAATAAAGGGCAAAAAATATTAATAATGTGCATAATTATTCTAGGCATAAAATCCATAATAGAAAAACACTTGGGACTGAAAAATGAACAAATTAATCAACAATTAGTTCTTGCTATGCATAAGAACAATCAACCAATATTCTCAACAACCTTATGTAAGAATAAAAATTATGTAATAACAAACTTTATATAGATATTCAATATTCGTCAGCAGAAATACTCTACTATTACAAATCAGTTTCAATCTATTATTTTGTAAACAGAATAATTGTACAGACAATCATTAATAGTCTACCCTTTGTTTTAATTCTGAATATTTTTCAAGATATGTTAGTTTTTAAAGAACAGGAGCACTTTTGGATCTCTTTTTTTATTCTATTAAACACTCTTAAGCCTCTGTTAATTTTAAAGGTTCTTCTGTTAAAAAAAAAAAAAAAAAAAAAAAAAAGTCACTTTAGTATTTCAAAATTATTTTCTATGTAATATCAGGAAAATTGTAACTTCTTGTTCAAATTGTTGATAAGTTTTCACAAATTCTTCAATATTATTGACATATGAAAGGTAAACCAAACTGACCCCTTGTTCTTAATATTAGTTTTTAGTGTATTAAACTTAAATAATATTTTTACTACACGCAATTTTAATATATTTTATACAGTAGCAGTTTACTTAAATATTATTAATTATTAGTTTTCTGATATTTTACTAAAAATGTCCACCTGTTCTTGATATTTTCCACTTTTTTGAGGGGTCAGATTTATAGTAAAATTAATCTGAAACAATATACTGAACATTTTAATGAAAAACTATTAGGCACACATAAGTCAATTGCTAGCCTGAAACTAAAGTGTTGCAAATTCATTAGAGAATTTTATACATGATTTATGTGCATACTATATATAAGATAAGAAATTTCAACTAATTAAAAATCAATGAATAATGAAATTACTTTGTTGTAAATTATCTGAGCTTCATTGTTTTCAGAATGCTTTTAAATTATGCTGTAAATTATTGAATTAAAACAAAAATAACATACACATGAATAAAACAAATATATTTATTTTATTATGAATTTATTATATTAAAAATAAAATTCATTATATTAATGATATTTTTAGATTATTATATTAATAACTAACCCATCTGATAATAAATTGTATGAATTATTATCTTTATGTAATTTTAAATGCTTATTTAAAATGTTTAAATTTTTACACAGCTGTAATTAATTAAAATAAAATAATTGTTTTGTCTTTGAAATTTTGTCTAGTATTGAATTGAGAATAGCCGAACAGAATAGAATGAAATATACCAAGATGTTACTAACTTAAAGTAAAAACTTTTTTTTTCTTTGAAATTTTAGTTATAGTTTAGTAATTACTTTAAATTATAATGAATATTGATTTGAGCACATTGTAAAATCACTTTAAATTTAAATGATGCAATATTCAACATCAAAATTTTTCACATTTTAATATGGAAATTCTGAAAGTAGAAGGAAAATCTTTAAGTCATCAGATTCCTCCCTTCTCTTATATTCCAAGAAAGCAACTTTATTTTTAATAAATACACTATTTTTTTCAGTTTTGAAAAAAGTATTATTTTTACCAACTGAAGCTAAGTATTTAAAATGTGTGCAATGTGCCAAAGATAGGAAAGCATTGGAACATAGATGAAAAGAATTCTGTGCGCAATATATTTAATAACTTAATTAGGAAATAGAATTATACATATAATCAATACCAACATCTGCCAATTTTTTAAAACATGAAAATATTCAACTTTTTTTTTTGATTTCTTACACTGATGTGCACAAAACATCTATTTACACTAAAATTTTTGTTTAGTAATGAAACTGTTAAAATTTTATGTAAATAAATATATACAACATTAAGCAAATTTTTGAAAAATAGTTTAATTGTTTTCACAATTTTTATACAATAATACTTTTAACAAAATGAAACTTCAAATTGTAATGGCACAGCTGATGACTTTTTGTACTTCCAACACTCATATACACTTGCATATTTTCTACAGGAGTATAATTTTAACTTAAAACAACTGTTTAATAATCTTTCTTGTTTTAAGTTGATTGTTCAATACTCATTACAGGCAAAATCAAATTAAATTAAAAGTAAATAAAAACGGATTTAGGGGTGCCTCTTTAGAAAACTGCCAAGACTGAAAATTTCAATTTAAAATATTTATATGAAGTTATATATATTTCAAGTATTTTGACTTCAAAATAATGCATAATTGAGCTAAAATATTCTCTCATAAGTTTTCTCATTTAATAGTGTCATATCATTAGTAATAATATCATCTACAATAATTAAAGAGCCTTCAACTATAAGTTCTAAAAATGCAATTATAATAGCATCTACAAAAACAGTTATAAAAAAAAAAGTTATTTTAAAGATACGAGATCATTTATTTAAGTCAATTCTGGATATTTTATAACCATTGTATAATTTCACATAATCCATTTCATTCACTGCATAATTTCTGAGTTCTTTAAATTGGAGGGCACACAAGCATACTTCCCAGTACCAAGGGTTGAGGCAAGGAGCTCTACTAATGAATACTTCAAATAGCATAACTCTTCTTCAGAGATCACAGAAGGTAAGAATTGACTTAAAACAGATTAGCTTATAATTTCATTCCTGCATTTTGGTTCTAAATTATAAAAAAAAAAAAAAAAAAAAAAAAAAAAGAATATTTATTATCAAGGAATATATTTTTCATTAGGAATGCAGCTGTTTCTTGATTAATGGAGAGGTTTTTTTCTTATATTATTCTTGAACAGTTCATTTTCCATTAAAGCTACAACATTAGTATAATAATTCTCTTTTTCAAAAGTCTTTCTCATTCTATGCTATTTCCAGCAACATACCATCAGTTTCTTTCTACAGCAAAAACCCTAATCCAGGTGATTATCTATTCATCTTTGTTTACACTGTCCTCTAGATCTTCCATAGAAAGAAGACATGCTCATTTTAATTTACTCACTGCTTGTGTACCAACACAAATTAATTTGTCACCATGTCAGATCTTTAAGACATTTTTTATACCTGATAAATGAAGAGACAATGGTATAAAATAAAATGTGTTAAAATAACTATGCACACATTTTAAAAAGAAGTTATTTTTTTCTTATTGATTAAATAATATTAAAAAATATTTTAAGGTTGATTAGATTCCTTTTTTTGTTCAATACTGAATTTTTCTTATATATATATATATATTATGGAGAAATCATACAGTAAATTATCAATACATTGTTTAAATTGTTTATTTATGAAATCTTTCATTCGGAAATATAAAATTTATTTTAAATAGTTCGAAATAAATTAAGTTTACTTTAAAATTCAAATAGCACTGAATTCAAAGCTAATGTTTGAGTGTTAACAAATTGTTTCAGGGGATTTCATGATATTTGTTGCTCTTGCAATCATGTTTTGAATGTGTGGACTAATTAGACTGAGAATGTTTTAAGAGATTCATGTATCATCATAGACACCCTTGATGAAATTTGTAAATATATCATTAAAAAAAAAGTTACAGAGAGCCCTTCAATTTATGGACAATATCCCTATCTAGTTTAAAATCCTTATCCATCAAAAGATGTTCATTTTCTTAAGGGAAAATCTTTTTCATGTGATTTCTTAATCCATAAATGATCAAATAAACACTTAATACTCAACAAACACATCACTTAAATGCCTAACATTTTAGTACATGTACCATTTACAAATGAAACATTTTTTTCTTTTAGAATCCAAATGTGAAGTAATTTGTTCATTCTGATCATCAAAACTTCCCAGTACCACTAAATTATATATTTTATGCCTAGATTTATTTGTAACTTAGCCAAATATTTCATAGGGAAAAATGACTAAATATGTTAACTAAAAATTTCCTTGCATCAATTTAGTTGTAACACAAGTTTTTTTTTCCCTTTAATCTAGATAAAGCTAAAATCTAAGTGAGCTCATTTTTTGGGAACTAAGTAAACGCAAGAAAGTTATCAATAAAAAGACACTGATAATTGCTTTTTGACTAGTAGTTCAATTGTATAAAAAGTTTGCAAATTGGTTTGCTTCAGTAAAGTCTGTGAAACATCAATTTTAGTAATTTTTTGATGAACATTACATTTCCAATATTTGGATAATGACTGATTTCATTCAACTATGTATGTAATTTATTGTAGACAGAAAAAGCAGAATCTGATCTTGCAATTTTTTAAGCCTGTGAATTTGCTTAAAAATTGTCCATTCCCATCAGATTCAAATATCAATTCCCAAGGTTATTTATTCTTTTTTAGCAATGTCGAAATGCTTTTAATCCAAATCCAGCAAAATAATATTAAATTTTGTTTCAACTCCATTAATACCTGAAAGATATGTTTTTAAAACCTACCAAGTCAAAAAAATCTTATTTGTAGATCTCCAATTGACTCACAAATAGTCTAATCAGATAGTACCTATATTGTGTGATGCAGAATATTAACACTCGCTATACAATTACAGCTCTTAAAGGTTAAAAAAGTGTTAACTTTGAAAAATATAAGCAAAGATTAAATGAAGATTTTAATAATTAAATTAACTTCAAAGACAGTGTAGTTATTATATATTGGCAATACTTAACACATACACTGAACACAATATTAATTATACTCAAAATCTTACATCTTAAGTATTCATAAAATGTATAACGAATTTTAGTAAAATAAAATTATAGTAACGAATCAATAAGAAGAAAAGTAACAATGTAAAATAAATTTAAATACGCACCTATTGTTCATAAGAATATTAGAACACTTGATATCACGGTGTAAAAAATTCTTCAGATGACAATATCGTAAACCATCTAGTAATTGTTTCATAAATGATGCAATATGAACTTCAGTAAACTCTACTAAACCACTTTCTAATAAACCCATCAAATCATGATCCATATACTCAAAAACAAGATAGAAAGCACCTACAATGTGAATACAATAACTAATGTTAAAATAATGATCAAATTATAAATTATTTTCATTGATAAGATATATACACACATAAATTAAAATATAAATTTTAAATTAACTTTTCTGATATCAAAATTTTTTCTAAAGCAACATATAAAAAACTTATCTACATGCTCTAATGTCTATTTCTTTTTACACCAAGAATTGAAAATCATGCCTCACAATTAAGTAGTTAAAATAAAACTTAAAATCAAGTTGTATACAAGAAAAAAAGGATTACACACTTTAAATATTTTTAGGAGAAGATGAAAAATTACATAACTGAAAAGATTTAATTAATTAACTTTTTTTTTTGGTTACCATAAGCAATATGATGAAAAACATAAAATTCTAATGCAAATTCAACCAAGTACAGATTTTTTTTTCAGAGGTTGAGGAAATTTCCAAGAATCCGAAGGTTATTTAAATTACTTGGTGGCAAATATTTTTCAATGAAAAAATAGCAACAGGAGAAAAAAAGAAATAACAAACTGGAAGTTATATCACATGCAGTGGTTCATTTTAAAAGTTTGTTATGTAAAATACTTTTTTTATAATCTTTCCTAAATTAAAATATTTATTACATGTACATTGTTAAACCAATACACATAACCAGTATAAATTTTTGGGTTAGGTATCTGATTTTTCCAATATTCTTAAGAGCAGCATTTTTTTTTTTAATCACAGAACATTTTTTTTTTATACCATTTATGAATAAATGCTGTCTAGTAATCAACACTGGAAAGATTTTTTTTCCAGTGTTCACAGAAAAAATTCCTTTTAGGATATTGATGAAACTAAATTCGATCATGAGCTAGAATGTTAAGTATACCAATTATTTTAAACAATGACAATTATCAAAAAGTTTGTTGCTAAATTTATCTTACCACAAAAACATTGTGCATTATATATAAAGTAAAAATGTAAAATACTTTTTAATAAAAAAATATTTTATATTTCTGTGCATTTATAATTTACAGCCTATACATTGATCACATAATGGTATATTAAAAATGTTATTCTGAGAAGTATCACTCAAAACATCACTTTATTCCATAAATTAAAAGTGAAACAAAAAAATGTGTTCCAAGAAATTAAAAGATTGAAAAGAAAAAGGACAGATTACAAGTGCATTTAGGATGTTGCATAACAGTAGGTAGTTAGTTTCTTATGTATTAAAAATCATGTATAAATAATAAAGTTAATAAACCTGTAGGTGAAAATCTCTCAATTCGGGATAATAACATTTTCTTGCTCTTTTATTATCATGTTTTTATAATAAATTTATGAAAATTTTAATTTTGCACTTTATTTTGTAAACAAAGACATGATTGAAAAAATTTAAGAGAATTTTTCTGCTCAACCTGTATGTCTTGAGAATTTTAATTTAAATCAACACAGAATCATAAAATAGCAAGAATTTGAAAACAGTAATCATTATTTTAAAACTTGTTTCTATAGTTATAAACACATTACACCTCATATTAAAAAAATTAGTAAGAATTTAAGCTTACTTCAAACAATTTTTGAATATCAAATTGTGACTCAGCAATTTAACACAATTTTAAAACATACATAATAACCATGCTTTTTGTATAACTTACTTATTAATTTTCTAAAATATATAACTATTAAAATTGTATGAAATATATTGCCCCTGAATTGGAATTCCAAGAAATAATAGTAAAAAATACCACTATCAAATATGAATAAAATATGTCACATGTGCAGACACATTATTTATATTATTCCAATATTCTTAAAGAAGATACAATGTTTCAATAATTTAATTAAAAACTAAAGCTTATTTGGAGGTATCTGTATCATAAAGTCACACAATCTAAAATGTATAAAAATAATTAGAAAATCAAACTTTCCCAATACACACCTTTATCTTTGCAGAAATCTAAAGCATCTTGCTTATCGGTGACAATTTCCATCAAATTAACAATACTTTGATGATTTAATTGCCTTAATATTTTTATTTCTCGCACAGCAGTAATTGGAAAGCCTTCTCTTTCATTTTCAAGTCGCACTTTTTTTAATGCTACAAGTTGTCCTACCAGGCATTAATATATACATATATTAGTAATAAAATACATAAAACAATGAATTTTTATTACATTTCATCAGTAACTTCAGTGGAATATATATACAAATATATTAACAGTAAAAATAAACAAATAAAATAATCATAATAGAAACACCATTTACACATTCTTAACTTAGAGAAAAATGCAATAAACAATACATTTTCACTATTACATGGCATCATTTAATTTTTTTTTTCTTTTAAGACATAATTGTTAGCTTCCAAGAGAAGTTAAACAATTTTAAGCTTGTTCATATTCTCAAGAAGCACTCCAGGAGTTTCCAAGGAATTGTAAAAATTCTTCCTAGGAAGTACCAACATGAAAACGTTAAATAAATATTAATTTGTCTCTATTTTTAACCCTATATATGTAATTATATGCATAAACTTTTTAAGAACATTTTTTCAACAACAGGAATAAATGCACGTAAAAGCTAATGATATATGTTTTAATTTAAAATATATAATTATTTTAAGAGCATCAAATGAGTCTATAAATATAGAATGTTTTCACATAGGTAAAAACTTTGTACATATAATATTTAAAATTTTGTATATTATCATTTTTTGTTTGTTTTTAAGTTTATTTAATATAATTTGCTTCTACTAATGTATCATGAACTTAAAAGACATGCAGTGGGGACTAAAAGTGTTCCATGTTTTTCAACTTTGTGCGCTTGTAGAATATATTAATTTTCACATAAATACAAAAGTTCATACATCAAATTGAAGGTAATTTAATTTAGAATTTAATAACAAAAATAGTATCACAAAAAACATTATGCAACTAACAGTAAGATCTATCTTAGATTTGCATTTTTTAAAAGTGATACTTAAACACAATCAATACTTAGTACAATAACCCTTATTTTTTAAAAAAAAAAAAAAAAAAAAAAAAAAAAAAAAAAAAAACTTAGCTTCAGAATGTTTTTTTATTGAGTAAACAAATAGTAGTTCATCTTTCATAATCATATGGTGCCAAGAATCAATAATAGATTCAATAAGTTGTCTTTTATTAGATGGGCATATTTTTTGTACAAGAATGTTTAAACATTGCCACAAATTTTCAATTAGATTGAGATCATGGCTGTTTCCTGGCCATGGTGATGTAGCTATGCTTTTCTTTTGAAAGTATGCTTTGCATACTTTTGCTGGGTGACATGGAACTGAATCCTGCTGAAAAATAAATGGTGCTTTGTTGGGGAAGAAATCCCTGATGGAAGGTATCAATTTCGGTTCCAGGACAGTTTCAAATGTATTTTTTGGCATTCAGGATGCCATCAATCACTTGAATTCGGCCCACACCATCAGTAGACATATATGCCCATATCATGACATTTGTTGGGTTTTTTGTAGTTGCTTCAATGCAATCTAGATGAAGTGCTTCACTTATTCTACATCTCATATATTTTCTACTGTCACTACCAAAGAATAATATTTTACTCTCATTGATCCAGATTACTTTTTTCCATTGATTTTCTGATCATGTATATGTAGTATTTTGCCCACTTATCTCATT
>JAPDSC010015143.1:1260080-1282697 GCA_026290005.1 Latrodectus geometricus | reverse complement strand
TTACAATAAATCTGATCCATATTTTATAGCTGCAAGGACAATTTAAGAAGTTAAAAAGCACTGCTTGTAGCAAAGGTTGAAGTCTGACTCTTGCTGCAGGTCTGCAAAATTTACTAAGCAAGATGGTGGATCCTTGTAATTTAGAAGCAGATACCAAGAAGAAGACCTCAGACTTGATCTGCCACCTCCAGAGGTATTATTTTGTTAAAAGGACATTGCACGACCATGATATACTTTATGTAACCCGGCCGCCATTAGCGAATGTCCTCAATTGGGGTGGGATTGAATCTAGCTACCTTTTGGTAATGAGAGCTAACACTTTAACCATCCAGGCTACTGCACCCATTAAGAGGTACTTAATTTGATTATTAACTTGTTTCTTGGCACAAAAGGAAAAAGTATGTGTTAAAAATATAAAACATGAATTAAGAGGAATTTCCCTGAAATTCCACCTATTTTCTTCAAAAAATTGAATAAATTTTCCTAACTATTAAAATTTCAATTTAATTGTATCGTGAAATACTGTGTATAGATATAAAGTGGTAATTTTGCTATTCTCATATACATAATCTTATTACATCCTTAAATATTTTAACTAAAATTATATAAGTTCTACAATAAAAGTTTAAATTCTGACTTGATTTATTACTAATATTTTGTCATGAATGACGAAACATGTCATTCATGACAAAATATGTTCTAATGTTAGGTGATATCTGTTGCACAATTTGCTAAATATAAAACTTTGAAAATGGATTAATAACATAGATGATGAAACCAGAACTTGAAGCACATTTTGAGCAAGCACTTCAAATCAAACTGAATTTGAAGCACCAAGATTTACATTATAATATACCGTTAATCTACACTTTAGGTCCCCCACTCTGCCAACTTGGCGATAAATGCACTAAGTGTGGTAAACCGGACGTTTTTATACCTAATGAGCTCTTAATGGCAACCTCAGGAGGAAATAATTTGCGCTTTTTCGCGCATGCTCATTAATTGGTTTTTTTCTTTTAGCATTTTCATTGGTCATTAATTAGTTTCAGTTTGAAAAATCGGTCATTTTCATTGGTTGCTAATTAGTTTAAAATCGTATTCCATTATCGCCATGACAACAGTGTTTTTGAAAACCCGCCAAGTATGGGACCCACAGCACACTTTCGCCAAGTTGGCAGAGTAGGGGACCTAAAGCGCATTTTCACCTAATATACTTTTATGTGCAATTTACATTCAATAATTCATAAATATACATCAATTTATTTTGAATTTAAGGTACCTAAGGAAAGCAAAATTAATGCTTTCCTATCATTTTTACTACCACATAATTGATTATTAAAAATTATTTATGGTACTTGTGAACAATAAAGGCTATTTGGATATGTCGCCAAAACTGAAAAAATAATATACCTAGAATAATCCAGGCACTAACTAGGGTTATAGAGGGACCTAAAATAAATAGTATTATGTAAATATTATTTAAATCAAGCTAGTCCTGCCAGTGAAAATATTTTTATCTCCAAATATCACCAAGGTAGTCATCATAATACGTAAGTACCTTATTTATATTGATTTAGCTTCCTTGTGTCCAGTTCTTGATCCCAGCCCTCCTGCATTGCATACATGTTTTTTATAAGGTGGATGACACTATTTGGTAAATTAGAAACTGAGTTTTCATAAAAACCAATATTGTTTATGTTATTTAGTTTCATAACTGTTTTAAATATCTGCTTGATATTATTAAATACACTGCATTTTTAAACATGTTAAATTGTCCAATTAGTTCAAAGGAAATAAATGAAGAAAATGACATTTGATCAATTTTATCTAGCATTAATAGCACTATTGATTTTTAATTATTTTATATTAGTCTGGCAAAATGTATTTTCACAAAAAATATGAAATTAAGTTAGAATATGAAATTAATTAAATTAGTTTCTAGTAGTTAGCCATAAAAAATCCAGTCTTGCTGTTCAAAGCTGGAGATTGAATAAGATTTTGATTCTGAAAACAGGAGAATATGCAAAATTGTGGAATTCAGATCAGTGAAAAAACTTCAAGGCTTAGAATGAAAATTGGATAATGGACTAAATTGAACGTGGAATGCTTATTCATTGTTAATAACTTATCATATTGTAACCATTAATGTTTGCTTCTACATAGTTTTATTCTGTACCCATTTACATTTTCAATTATAAAGGAAAACAAAATGTCACCTATCTTGCATTTCAACGACAAATACACCAAACCCATAGATTACCACACCAGAATAAATTCTTGTGATTTTATGACATAACCTAATGGATATGTGAAATTTTTCATCTTCAAGAATTATAGTAACCCATGAAGCTTTCGCTATAAGTTTCATTTTTAACATTTATGCTTGAAACGTTTTTATTTGAAGTTGTGATATAGAAAATTATATTTTCAAAGTGAATAAAATCCAAACATTCGAATTTTCATATCTGTGTGATATAACTGTTGATTTATTAAATTAGCATTTTTAAAATTTGAACTAAAAAAATTGTCTGACTGTCTACAATTCCTCTTCAGATGACTAGTTTTACTTAATTTTATTTGAGTAAATATTCTGCTGTGTGTAAGAATTTATTAAGAACATGTAGGATATTTTGGCATTAACAGGCTTATTGTAAATTGAAAAGCTTGTTAATTAAAACATTTATTTCCATAAAATTCAAGTCACTCACATTGTTGACTTAGCTTTACTACCTAGTTGTTTACCTGTGTTAGATAGCATTTATGCATGTTTTTTAAGGTTGGCACTATAGCTAGGGTAATTAAAACTCAAGTTTGGCTAGCCTATACTTGAGGGTGCCCCTTGATTTAGCCAAGTCGTGATCGCCAAGCTCAGCAAAACCCAAACGTGTTCTGATTAGTTTAGAACAAGAATGCCACCAAGCAAAAATCGCCAAGTTCACAAAGCGGGCACCCTCAAATATAGTTTTTTCTTGAGTTTCCATAAAGATATATTATTTATTAATATTGATTTAGCTTTATTTTTCAGTTGTCTTTCGCACTAGATTACGTTTATGCTGATGCTTTATGGCGAACGCCAGCCTAGTTAATTTAAATTGAGGTTTCCAAAAAATATGTTACTTGCTACTGATTTGGATTTATAGTGCATTTGTTACTATCAGCTTGGTATTATTGTATATGGTAAATTTGTAATGTGTTTGTGTTCTTAAAAATTAAATGAAAAAGATTATTATAAAAATTGATCAAATATATTTTACTGACTAAGGGAGAATAGCAGAATTGATTTTTTTGTTACTTTATATATGGTTTGTAATATGTGATTTTTTTAAAATTTCTTTATACAGTAATATTTCTATAGCATGCAATTATAATGAAATACTCAAATTTTAGATATTTGATATAAAAAATTACAATATTATGATATTCAAAGATAAGTGCAGTTGAAATTTTAAAAATTGCATATTGTGTGAAATAATGCAACTTAGGTTAACAAGATTATTGTGCAGCACTAGAAGTGAAAATTGAAAATCGCTAACCAAAAATTGATTTAGCTTTAGAACAATATTGCAAGAAAAATTGTTTCAAATGAGCATGAGCTCATTACTGATAATGTGAATGTGTGTGTATATATATATATAATTAACATTCTAAAATTAAATAAATCATGACTAACTTAATTATGACTTCAAGTATATTAGATAAATTTCAACAAGTTTATTTTGTTTGTTATCATGGTTAAAACATTAATCCAAAAGAAAACATTTCCAGAAAGTAAAATTCCAGCACGATATGTTTGAAAAATAACTATGTCTGACAACAGTAATTGGTAATATTATTAGGATTTACCATGAAGTCTTTTCAAAATAATATAACTTTGTTTACACAAAATGTAGACATAAATGATATAAAAATGAAATACACAGTACCTTACAGGGCTTTTGCTCCTACTCCTACTTCTTGACCATGCATTGAGGTTCCTAGAAAATGGACTTGGACTTTTGGAAACATATTTTGGCCTGCCTCGAATATCTGGAGTTCGTCTTCGAGGTTTGTTAATCCATAACTGAGAATTATCAACAGGAGAAGTTGGAGTTCTGTTCCTGTAGGCACGTGGAGTTTCAGGATTTCTTGTTCTTTTCTTATTCTTGTTTCTATTTCTTGATTTACTACTGTCTTGTGGTTGAAGATACATATGTTCAGTCTGACGAACATGACTAAAATTTATAGAATCCCTACTACCAGAAGCACGTTCTCTGTTAAAATTATCTCTTACAGATCTCTCCTTTTTTCTGGAATGACTATCACTTCTAGATTTATTTGAAAATTTCACATCACGATCTTTGCTTCTCTCATTTCTATCGGCTGGATACCTATCTTTTGATCGGTTTTTTGGAGTTACCAGTGGAAAATCTTGTTTTACGCTGCTGGTATGTCTCTTCTCTATTCTACTGTCCCTTAAATCAGGAGAAGATGGTTTTTCTGAGCTATCTCGATGATCAGAAAAAAAGGGAGAGTCCGAGCTCACATCATCGTATTCAACTAATGGTTTAACAGGCGGTAATGGCTCCTTTTCGGATCTTCCATATTTTTTTTTGTGACTTTTATGAGAAGATTTTTTATGCCTTCTCACTCCAGCTTGAACATTATGTTTCGATTTTCTATTATGTCCAGAGGTATGAGTTCTATTTACACTAGAACCGGGTGAATCCCGATTGATGGAAGGCCGAGATCTCAGTTCTTCTGAGCTCGGCATTTCAGTCCACTTATACATATATAATACAAAACACACACTACATAACAATATTTCTTTAACTTTACTACGATGAATAAATGACGTGTGTCATTCAAAACTTACCGTGCGGCAGCCATCTTGTTTTACAGATCTTGTGATATTCACACGGATAGGCCTAACGCCATATTGATATAGGCTTAAATTTGATTATTAATCCTTTGTTGAGGTGAAATTCAATTATAATAATATTCTGTGTTTAATCATAGCACATCTGTAGTAAAAGTCCATATAGTATTCCCTTATATAAATGGGTAAGGTTACTGCTATTTTTCCTAACCACTTTCCCTAAAGATGTTTTGAAAAAGTGATCTATTTATTGTTATTTCTTTTATACTATATCTATTTATTATACATGTATTTCAGATTTTGCCATTCTGCGATATTAAATAAGATGATTAAAGATGGCATTCGTATTTCATTGATACATCAGCCATTTCTTGTTTTATAACATTTTATTATACAATTGTACGCCTTTATCATAATTCAGATTGAAACTAATTACGTCACATAGGTTAAATCGGTTACAGTTAATAGATTCATTATTTTTAAATTTTGCATTTATTTGTCTTGTTAATACTAGCAAGAAAAACATTTAATAATATTTTTGAATAAATAATGTGGCTAACCATTTAAAAATATGGGAATTAAAATTTTATTTCTAAAAATAATAAAAAATACAAATGTTTCATGTAATCATATTTTTAATTTAAGAGCAAGTTATGATTTTGATTTTTAAAAAGGAAAATATTAACTGCTTAAAAAATATACAATATTTCTTTTAAATCAATTCATAAGAAATATGCTGTAAATAATTTATATTATATTTCAAATTAAAAAAAAAATTTGATTGGTTTATTTGCGCGCGCACAGTTAATTTATGCTGATTGGTTGAAGCAAAGTTTCTTATCCCTTAACGCTGCTCAATATTTTTATTTTGATGTTTATGTATGCGTTATGATAAAAAGTAAAATTCACTATCGAACTTATTTCAATGTTTTCTAATTTTATTTATGTATTATGAAATGTGTTATAGAACTATATTCAGTTTAATTGAAGTTTAGGTTCATTTCTGTAATGTAGCTAATATAGCGTTGTATAAGTTCCACAATTTGATTTTAGTTTTATTTTATTGAAATCTACTATTTTTAAAAAATGAAGGAAAATAATGAATATGATTTGTCGTTAGAGAAGACTTTAAAAACGAGTAAGCCTTTATCTGATTTGCATGTTTGTAATTTCTGTGAAACAAAATTTAACAATTTAAATAGTTTAAATTTGCATTACCAATTGCATGACAATAATAAAAACTTCACTTGTTTGATGTGCAAAGAAGTATTTCTTGACTTGCAGCAATTAAAACTGCACGATCTTCGTCACAGTATTGAGGAAGCTCATGAGGATATCTCTGATATTGAACACATTTCGTTTTCTGGATTTATTTTATGCAGTGTTTGTGGAGAAAAGTTTAGTTGTGATGAAGAACTCATTAATCACTGTGTGATACATCCTTTAAAAGATCCAGATATAGTTGAGAGTAAAATTTCTGATATTGAGGATTTAAATCCTGATTCTAATGAATCACTCAGTAGTGATGAAGAGCAAATAAACTATCGCATATTACGCCAGGAAATAATCACTCCTAAAAATGGAAATTCACATGAGCAACTTATTCGTTTAACATTGATTGATGATCATGATGTTCAAGTTGAAGAATTCACTAGGTTTATGAATCCTAAAAATACAAAAGATATTAAGAAAGATTCAATTAAAGCTAATAATATTTCTAAAAAAGTAAAAGTTCAGTCCAATGTTTTAGGAGTGCATCCTAAAGGATCTAAAAAGAAAAGTGTGCAGAACTTGTCGGTCAAAATGAACATAACCTCCAAAAGGATTAAAACTAAAAAAGACAGTTTAATTTTGAATTCCTCTGATAATAAGCAAGTAAAATGTGACCCTTCTGAGAATGAGTGTAAAGTAGTTTCTGACAAGGTTTCTAATTTATCCACCAAGCAAGAACGGAAAAGCAAGCTTATTGCAATACGAAAAAAACTATGGAATGATAAAATAGAAATTCCCATTGTAAAGAAAACCTCCAAAATTGTTTACAAATGTAAAAAATGTCATGTTGTGTTTGATAATCTTGATGCCTTGAATAAGCATAAACAGAAAGTATGTTCTCGTCAGAATGTAAAGGTTTGTCCAAATTGCGAAAAGATGTTTACAAACTTAAATGAATTCAATGAGCATTGTCTGACTCATAAAGAAATCACTAAGTATTCATGTAGTTATTGCAATGAAGAATTTACAATTGAAAATCTTTATCGCCAGCACATTATTGATAATCATAATTCAACAGTGGAAAGTCAACATGATTGTCGTATTTGTGGTGAACATTTTGTTCTGAAAATCGATTTTGACAACCACTGGCAAAAACATATCCACCTGAAAAAATTTGCATGTTGTGTCTGCCAAAAGTCATTTTCAAATCTGCCTAAATTTAAAATTCATAAATGTTTGAAGGGTGTTCCTTGCAAGCTATGTAAAAAGACATTTTCTCGTAGTTATTATTTAAATCGTCATCTTCAAAATGTTCATAAACTTGATGTGTCAGAAGCTAATTGTATCTTACCAAAAGAGTCTAATATAAATAATCAATCTATTGTTACTTTGAATGGTGGTAAAGCAGAAGACATGTTACAATCATTTTCTTTAGAGCTTCCTCATGAAGATAAAGTTACTCTAGAATTAGAAAATTCTGATGTCAATAATGAATCAATATTTGTAGAAAAGGAAGTTGTTTCTAATGGAAGTAAATCTTTTTTTGATAAAAAGGAAGTTTTGACCAATAACAAGTGTGAAATAAAATTGATGAAGACAGTAACTAAACCAGTTAAAAAAACATTAATTAAAAAAGGATCCAAGTCTAATACTAAGAGCAATATGAGTATGAAAAGAAACCTAGATTCATCTACTAATAATAATGATAAACCTGCCAAAAAAGCAAGAATTAAAATCGTTAAATCTAATGAAAAAGCTATGAGTAAAGCAATGCTTTTAAAGAAAAAAGCTTCTGCAACAAATACTAAAACAAAGTCTAAAGTTTTAACCAATAAACTTTCTACTAGTTCTCATCAGAGAAATCAACCTGCTAAAAAGTTGATCATGAAATCATCAAAAAAACACCTTCCTGTGAAAAAGGCAAAAAATAAAATTTTAAATAAAAATGTTACTTCAAAGAAAACAAGTGCAAAAAGCAGTTCTGTTAAAATAACGAAAAAATTGATGCCAAAAAAAACAAAATCAGTTTCAGCTTTGAATTTACAAAAGAAATTAAAAAAATCTAAATTATAATTTGAAGTTGAAAGACATTTCTAAGCCTTATTATCTTAACAGTACTTTTTCATTTATAGGGCATTATTTTTTGTATAATGCTAAATGTTAATGTTAGTTCATAATATTTTGTTTCATTACTGAAATAGTATAAAATTTATGAAAAATCTAACATGATACTTTAATGCTACCTAAACATTAACAATTTTAAAAAATCAATTGTAATGTATTAAAGGTTTGGTTTTTACACATTCTGCTGGTTTACCTTCTGAAAAATAGTTATACTAGTTCCTTGAAAGGGCAATAAAACTTGTTATATTAAAAAAGCACTTGGGTTAAAATTTGATCTTTCTTTTGGTGTTTTTTTTAACTATTCTATCATATAATATAGTTAACTTATGAAATGTGATTTCGGGGAATGTATGTTTATTATTATTAATTTTGCAGAATTTCTAAGGTTTCTGTCCATAAAATTTTTTTTATTATTTAAATCCAATAAGTGCAGAAAGTACTCTCTTTTCACCAACATTATTTTCCTTTTTCATAAAGTAAAAAACATACTGTAATATAGAAGCTATACATATTATATTTTTAAATTTGGTTTAATATGAATTTTTATTATAAAATTAATTATTTTTCTGATGAAATGAGATTATTTTGATTAAATCTTTCTAATTTTTTTTAAAACATCTATTTAAAATAGAAAGGCCAATTATAAGCATGCATTCTAATATGTAGAAAATCATGTATTAAAATAAAAGAAAGCTATGTATATAAAAAAAATTTCAATATCCAATTTAATAACATTCAATCATTTAAATTTGATTTTGTTGCATTAATTGAAGTATAAAATTAATTACTTTAATTATTAATTCCTTATTATATTAATCTATATTTGAAGAAATATAGATTATTTTTCTTGAATATTAATGTGAATCTTTAATGTTTTTTTATACATGTAAATTTTTTATGTGTGTATCCTTATAGTTTATTTTAAATTCATTCATATAATTTTGTGTGATACTTAAATGCTACTTAATTTTTGAAAAAAATTTAATAATAAATATTTTTATTTTGTTATAAATCACTAATTGTACAAAATGTAAAACAGTGTCAAACAAGCATTAATCAGTATTCATAGGAGCAAGTTAATATTTTTTCAACATAGATGTAATTCTTAATATTAACTTAAATTTGAATATTGTGTGTATGACAATGACTACTTATAATTTATTATCAATCCCAATAATGTTATTTAAAAAAGAAATTGTATCTAAAAAATATTCATAATTATTTATTGAAATGTCTGAAACCTTTTATTTTAAGGTTAATTTATGTATGGAAATTTTTTCTTTATTTTATATATGCTTTTTTAATTATCTGATATAAAGTGGAGGGCATTCAAAATGTGTACAAACCAGAGCCATATTTTTTTTACCTAATGACATGATTTAATGTGTATTTTTCAATAGGTATTGCTTCAACCTTTAAGTGTTATTCAAACAATATGATTTTATTATTTCAGAAAATTATTTTTTGCATAAAATTGTAAATTAAAATTTCATTTATACATTTTTCATATATTTTTATAAGCAAGTACTGTGTTTTGCAAATTTAAAAACATGTGTTGAACAAACAGCTATTGGCAACAACTTAACATGGTTTAAAAATGTGTATAAAAATTATTATGTCAAGATGATATACATCTACTAAATTTATTAATTATTGATAATTAAAATAAATAAGAAATTTTTTATTTGATAATAGTTGTAATAAAGTTTGATATATTACTGCATAATGAAATTCAAATTGGCTTGACAACTCTAAATTGAGATGAAAGACTTATCTGTTTCTAATCTTGTGTTAGCAGTCATCCCTTTGTATGATAATCTTATATATCTTGAGTAATTGGTTTTTCATATTCATTATTTCTTTTTAAATATAAATTTTAATAATTTATTCATATTGTTTAGTTGAAATTCAAACTTATGCTATTTTCATTTAATGAATTATAGTAATTATCAATTATTTTATGTTACATTTCTTGAAAATAGATAGATATTTAATACCACATTGTGCTTTTTATTTGATTACAAGTTTTATAGTTATAAAATTTAAATTAATGATATAGCTACTTTTGCATTAAGTAATTGTTAGAAATAAGATTCATTATTTAAATAATAATGTACAATGTGTTATACAAATAGTGATATCGTAAATTTAAAAAAATGAAAGGAAATTTTATTCTTAATTTATCTTTGTAAATTTTTCCACATCCTCATAAAATAAACTTGCATTTATTGTATTATTTCAATAGCATATTACAAGATTACTTTATTGTTTATATTTAAAAAATGTATACTTGTTTTCTTGGTAATAAAAATAAAAATCTGTTTATTAATTTATCTTTACTTTTTGAGTCAAAATCTAAGAATATTAGCAATCTATATGATGTTACATCATCCATTATTTGTTAAAAATCATTTTATATTTAAATTTATTGGAGAATTGTTTTCAAATGTATGTTATCTTTATATTGGAACTCTACTTTCATTGCAGTTTTATTGTGATTTATTTTTGAAAATCTAGATAGAGATTTCATTGTGTGGATTTTTGAAAAATTCTTTCTGTATGTTTAATCTATATTTTAAAATGTTTATTAATGTAAATGAGATCACTATAAAATATTCAAATGAATTTTCAAAACATATAGGTTACTCATTTATGAAATTATTATTTTAACAGCTCTATATATATTTAAAATATTAAATGGTTGTAAACTTGTATTTTGCCAAGAAAGAAAAATTGTCTTTTACAAGAATTATAATAAATATTTTCATTCTAACACTTTTAAATATAAACAAGTTAAGACTTTCATAATTTTTTTTTTTTTTTTTTGTATTAAGATTTTTGAATTCTTTTTGATTATGTAAATTTTTCTATTTCTGTTTGAAAAGAGAAATCCTTTGAATGTTTGTATGTAATATGTAAACATCTGTGCTATTTCATGTTATTTGTAAACAGTATTCAGATTTTAAATGACTAAAAACCATAGTACTTCATACAGTCATCAATGTTATATACATCAATCATCAATATTTGATTAATAAATCTTATATGCATTACAAGATAAATCATGAAAAGTTTATTTTAAGTTACTCTGTATGTTTTATGCATTATGTTAATTTTTTGTTGACTTTTACATGTAAATACCTGACATAGAATATCTTGTGAATTAATTTTATTTACTAATGAATTTTGTTTCCTTTGTTATATATACATATAAAATAAGATGATTCATTTAAAACTTTCATAGATTTTGTTTGTAAAGTTCAATTAAATAAATCAATATAAAAGTTTTTGTACTTTTTCTCATGAATTAAGACTATTGAGATCAGAATGTGCATTTATTATTTTTTGAGATTAAAATTTATATAAAATATTTATATATATAAATTATATAATAAATTTATATATATAAATTATATAATAAATTTATATATATAAATATTTTAAGCTTCTAACTGCTATGGAATATAATTTTCAGGTATTGTTTTAACTTTCTAGATATTCCCACTAGCAATTAATTATTCTGGAAAAATACAGTCAAATTTTTGTTAATGATATATTCTCTGAGAATAAAAACATATTTTCTTTCATGATATCAACAAATCTTGATTTCAAGTTAACCTCAACTTTTTAAAATTCTATCATGGGAAAAAATGTCATAAAAATATCTTCTATTTGTAATATAGGGATTCCATTAATTCTTATCATCTGTAAGTGGATTTTGTAAAGTGTTCTAAAGGGCTTATTAAAATCATCCAAACCTTGTTGCAGAGATGCTGTAAAAATTTATTGCTATCAATTCAAGAGTACTTCTATAATTACTCATATTGAATATAATTGCTTATTATTTTTGTTAATAAAAATAATAATATACACATATATTAAATATATTGCTCAATACAAATTACAGTAGATAATACTAGTAAATTGTTAAATTGTGCTAACAACTTGAAAAAAGTTTTACAATGGTATTTCTGTTTTAAAAACATTGAAATGTTACAAAATACATTGAAAGACAACTTTATACTATAGACTTTGCACTTGATTGTTGAAAAAGCTTGTAGGAAATGTAGAGAATCTGATGTAGATGCTCTAATAAATTTTCTATTTCAGGTAATTTGTTAAAGTGTCAGTGAATCTATTCATTAATCCTAATTTAATATTGATTGAATAAATTTCTGTGATTTATCTCCTGTCAAGCAATTTTAAAACAGCTTTTTTATGCATTATCAATTTGAACATAATGTGGCAAAAACTTGCTTAAATGGTCTAAGAGATGCTTTCTTGGTAATATTTATTAGATGTGATGATTTTTTTTTTTTTTTTTCAAATACTGTGTGACAAATAACTTTTGAAATATAAAGTAAAATTTAACAAAAAAAGCACTTCTAAATATTAAAAAATTAAAGTAATATTAAATACTTACTATCATTACCATCATGTTGTGCATTATGTGATTTCCCATAAACTGATTAGTATTGAATTATGGCAGGACAACTTGTGGATTTTGTAACAATTTAGTTTCTCTCTGAACAAAACTGATATTTGTGAATTTCTTAAAAAGAGCATTTAACAAATATTCTTCCATTGTCTATTCTTGTACCACATTTCTCTTGCTGTCTCTATGATTAAATTGTCTATATGATCATGTCATTTAATCAATCATGCTTTAAGAAAAAAATTTCACAAAATTACTTTTAAGTGTTTATTTGAAGACTGGAAAAAGAATTTGTGGTTGGAAGACATTATTTTAAAAGATTGGTTTCAATCATTATGTTTTATGATAAAATTTCAAAAAAATTTTGATGCAAAATTGTAATATACATTAACAATTTATTAATCTTGCACATATATTTAACTTGTTTAGTTACCATTAATTTTTATTAATGAAAACAACTAGTTACTTGCCGCCCAGCCTGTCTAGTGGTTAGCGTACCTGACTACAGATGGGTGGGACCTGGGTTCGAATCCTGGCTCGGGCATGGATGTACTTTCTCTCTCTCTTTCTTGTCCTTCTCTGTGTGTGAATGGTTGCCTACCCTATAAACGGGTATCTATGGTATAGGTGTACTGAGGAAGTCGGACTCCACACCAAATATGATTCAGTTGGAAAAGTGGAGCAGCGCACCCCATATTGCCAGCCTGGCTGGCACACGACAACAACAACAACTAATTACTTGA
Source organism: Latrodectus geometricus (assembly GCA_026290005.1). NCBI lineage: Eukaryota > Metazoa > Arthropoda > Arachnida > Araneae > Theridiidae > Latrodectus > Latrodectus geometricus. Next base: position 1,269,328 of record JAPDSC010015143.1, on the reverse strand, counting down.
AATAATTTTAAATGGAAAGATTTTACATGCTAATACAATAATTTGTTTAAAAATTTTTAAATTATACGTTTTATATTGTGTCCCTCTTTTTTAAAGTAGAACTTTAAAAAAGAGGGACACAATATAAAACGGAAATTGACATTCATACTATGTCAATTTTTTAGAAATGGCATCTTGAAATAACAGCAAAAATTTTAAATATAGTTTAAAATTCAGTAACAAACTTATGAAAATTGAATCACAATGGGTCATTCATACTTTTATTAACTTTACCATTTTAGATTATGATCAAATTTAGTTCCTAGTCTTCAGATTGTACTTAAGAAATACAAAGTTGTATTAAAATATGTCAATTTATTTTTAGAATAGCTTATTTGACATATCTAAAAAAATAAGAGAGGTTTAGTATGCACATTAAACATATACAGGGCTCGGAGTTGTCCTGATTTTTTAAAAAGCGTCCTGAAGTGTCCTTATTTTTCGAAATAAATCCTGGAATTCCTTTTATTACATTCTTTTGAAAGTTTAATTTTAATTGCTAATATAAAATTTTTCAGTAGTAAATTTTTCTTCCAGTGGAATTTATTTTTTCTTTCAACTCCTTTCTATGCAACAAGAAAGAAATTTTTTCCCCTTTTTTTGTTCTCTTGCAAACCGGAAATGGAATTTTTAAACATTCATCTCCGCCTCATTTTCGGCAATTGGTCACGAAGGTCTGAGGTCAAAAAAATTAGGTTTGGGTTTACCATTAAATTTTATTTTCTACCTTTACAGACATAAGATTCTATTATTAGTAGTGCATAACTATTTACAATTGTAACGAAATTGTGAGAATTATTCGCCTACGTTTATGCGCATGTGTGAATTGCTTATCGCGCCATTTTGAACAATTTTGATGGTTGTTTTGAAGAACGTTTATTAGCAAGTTTAGAATTTATTTTTTGAAAACAATTTTCTTTTAAAAATGCCAAGGAAAGCTAAATTTTCCGATAAATGTGGTTGGAACTGCAAGATGGGAATAAATGCCTAATTAAGACATGGGGCTGAAGTGTTGATGTTCATTCTGCGTAGTGCTTCGTATGCAAAAGCAAATTCAGTGTTTCAAATATGGGTTTGCTCGTGATGTTGGATTAATACACAAAAAGCTGTGAATTGTTACAAGACTCAAACACAACTATCAAGTCATCATCTGAATCCTCGACATTGACTTGTAGTAGTGAATAACAAAGCATGGCATCTCAAAACGACATCAGAGAAAATCATTTTAGTTTTGATGGCAATAAAATATAATTTTCCACCTTTGAATGATTTGGCTAACATTTACTCAGAAATTTTTGATGATTCCTTCAGAGCAAAAAATCTCAAATTATCTGCCAAATAAGTCAGATATATGATTAATTTTGGACTAGCTCTCTGTATTTCAAAACACTTTTGTTTCGGGGTATCGGCACTTCATATTTTGTTTTACTTTTCAATGAAACTATTACAAAACAAACAGTTGGATATTTACATCTCATATTGGTCTCGTAAACAAGAAAAAAATGTTATTTGTTACCTCGAATCACATTTTTTAGGGCATGCTGAGGACAATAAAATAATAAAAATTTTATTTATTTTTATTGAAAATAATAGTTTGTATTTAGAAAAATCAATGCAGTTGTCAATGGATGGACCAAGAGTTAATTTAGCTGTTTTAAAACAAATAAATAGTGAACTGAGTAAGCAAAGTTTACCATTACTAATTGATTTGGGTACATGTTGCTTGCACATAATCATTTACTCAAAGATCTCCAGTGTTTGTCTCCTTATAATTGTAAAAAGGAAGAGTCTAGGAGTTCATTTATCAGATTAATTCAATATGTTCCTCATGTGAATAAAACTTCTTCAGACTTTGATAAGATGAATGAAGAATGGATTCTTTACATGTTTGAAGATACGACTTTGCTTGTGAATGATTACGATAATGACCAAAATATCTGTAAATATTGGAATGCGGTTTTCAATATAAAAGATGCTGGTGTTTATATAAAATATCCTACTCTTTCTAGAGTTGTTAAAGCATGTCTATCGTCATTGAATGTAAATTCCCAACCAGAAAGAGGTTTTTTGACAAACACTTCTGTTGTGACAAAACTTTATCTGAATTAACAGTTCAAAGTTTACATATTTGCCATTATGTTATTCGAATGCATGGCAATTCTGTTTCCCCCATTCCATATACCAAAGAAATGATGCATTATATTCAGAAATCTCATGCAGAATATCCATCATATATGGAAAAATCAAAAGATGCAACACAATTAGAGAAGAAAAAAAAGGATGAGGAAGACATAGAAGCTACTTAAAGTTTAAACAATCACACCGGTTAGAAAAATTAATGAACTTGAGAAAGAAAAGAAAAATTTGCTTGATTATCAGTGTGCAGTTCAAAAACTTTTGGATGATGCAACCAAAAAAATAGCATATGCTATTAGTGATGATAATATGAGTGATGTGAAAGTTGGACAAATGATGCTGTCTACTGCTAAAGCAGAGATTGTATCTGTGAATAAGTTGAAAAAGTACAGTATATTAAATTATCAGAATTAAATATTATTGCATCCAGTTAAAAATGAACATTAATCAATTATACATAAATTAACTGTAATTTAAAGCATTTATCATGTAACTTATTAATTTTCAGAAAATGTTCAGCATAAAAAGTTTAAATTTCTGTATCATTTTTCATATTGTTATATTAAAAGTTAAAAAAACTCAGAATTTATTAAATAGTATATCCCTTTCTAAAATGTGTTGTATTCATAAAATAGAAATTAATATGTAAAAGTAACATTGGTTTTGTTTAATTATTGAAAAATGTCCTGATATTTCTTGAAAATATTGTCCTGAAAAAAACATTCTCCTACTCCTGTATATATATTTTTAATTTAGCTCAAGATATATGTAATATTAAATTATTTACAAAGTTTATATGTAAGACATTGTTATAAATTAGCAAAAATTAAAATTAATGATTAAAACAAATCAATAATTTGTTTAAAAAACAAGAATTTCCTTTTGTTTTTCAAACAATTTGTTGAAATTTTATAATGAGATTTTCAAGCCTGTGTATCACATCTATGTGGATCATATTTTAAATTTCATTCATTTTCTTTTTCTTTAGTTAAAATTATGTTAGTTATTCAAATGTGTGTGCTCTTAAAGAATGCTTAATTGCTCTCTTGTTAAATGAATCAAGTTTTTAAAGATGCAGATGATTTATATGTAAGTCTAAGCATCTAGCTAGCTTTTTTAACCAAATTTTTTATCACTTATTTAATCAAATATTGTGTTTCAGTTTTGGTACTTACAATGAAGATTAATAATCTGTTATTATAATCATCCGCTTATTGCTTGCAAATTCTTTAAAAAAATTTACAATTATTAGATAAAGTATATTCTTAACAATTAAACAGCTTAATTAATGAATGTTATTTGCTTAAGTGTATACTCAAATTTTTTGTTTCAATAAATGACTAATTTAAGTATTTGAAAAAAGGCACACACTTAGAAATGTTAAAAATTGCACATAAATTTTTAAATGACAAGATTTTGTATATAAAAAACCCTTCAGAGTAATTTGTTTTTCGTTTTTAAATAAAAGGTAATATTTCTTGAAACTTCAAATGTAGCAGAAAAACATAGAAAACCAATATATTGCTGCTTAAATTCAGAATAAAAAATTTTTTTGTGTGTAATAGAGACAATTAAAACTCTGAAGTGGTAATGATTCGTTTATGAAGAAAATTAATCACAAGGAAGTCATCAATCGTAATATTGACTTAGCAATGAAGTAAACTTTTTATGATAGCAAAAAAAGTAAAAATGGTGATTCCTATGTGAAGTAACCAGTTTACAAATTTAATCCAGCTTAGTTTTCAAACTATTAACATGAGGGGGGAAAAAACGATGAATTTTATTTTCCTAAATGAAACCGAAGTGTGAGGTTTAAATTTTCATATTACATGATATGACAATTTTCTAAGATCCTTTGAAATCAAATTTAACTTTATTCAGTTCACGTACTCTAGAAAGTAAATAATATATACTCTGAATGCACAAATCAATAGGATGCCGTCACTCGATTTTACGAACTGGGGGGGTAGGGACACAATAAATAGCTCTTAAAATTGAAAATTTGTGATCTAGAAAAAGGATTTAAATCTTAAAAGTAATTTTTTTTACTGAACTGCTTCTATACAAATTAAAATTTTTCCATTACATGATATATTATTTGCTAAATTTTCAGAGTATACGTGTAATCCATTTGAAATATTTTTTGAAAAAGAACTCATATGTCTGTAGATAATTCAATCGAAAGTGGAGGAATCGGAGTGATAATCAATAAATTTCAGATTTATTTAATAAATTCTTTCTCCAAATTAAATCACACACACAGTACTATTTAATTCTTACAACATACTTTTTCTCATAAATAATTTACCAACTGACATTTTTAATGTCAGTTACATTTTACATGAAGGAACATTTCAACAGCTCGAAATATGATGTGACTACTTTACAATCCACATAGCATTTACTTTATTCTTGAAAATGGTCTTGTCGTTATTCCTAGCTAAAGAAATTTGCTCCGTGCTTATCAGCGCATGCTTAGAAAATCTTACATTTAAAGACGGAACAATTCTGCTTAGGTCAGCAATTTAAAGTGGAAGATTTGAGTCTTCTTTTCTGTTTGATTTTGATCGGAAAACTTGCTAAATTTGAGCCCGAATTAGTATTTGATACTTTTTAGGGAAACGTAAATTGTTTAAGCTACAAAAATATTGTCTTACTCATTAAAAGTTTTTCAGACAGAACATATGGAAGCTATTGAGTATATATTAATTATATATATTAAAATTATTTATATATTAATACTTTTTATTATAAAAACTTACGTGTATGTAAGAGAGGTCGTAAAATCACCCAAGTATTTCTGGTTTTGCTGAATGGAATCAAAAAATATGTAACTCCCACCGTAGACAGGTTTATGGTTCAAAATACACTTTAAAGTGAAGATCTGACTTGAATAAATATTCATGAGATATAAGCAAGGAAAAGATTCTTTCATATATTTCAATTTTGAAAATTTTTCATATACTGCAAAGGAAATTTAAAATGTAAGTTTATATGATTTTTTTTTAATAATTCATTTAAATTATTTTAAAATTCAGATACTAGAATCATTAGCTCCCTGGTCTTCGATTCAACAGTTCTCAAGTTGGAGTCCTACTATGGACTAGAAGTTCAGAGTTCACTTTGAACTATTGGTACCTGTCTAATTAACTTCTGGGGGTAAAAAATTACCATTGAGTACAAACCTAAAATTATCTGGAATGCTAGAAATTAATATCAAATTTATGTAATTCAGTTACATAGTTTAAAGATGTGTCATATAAATAATTTATCATTAACTCCCTTTGTAAGAAGAGAGTTGATGATAAATTATTTATGATTAATTATGTATTAAAGTTTTTTGATTTTTTAATTTCTATAGCATTTCTGGATTTTTAATGAACATTTTGGATGAAAAATTTAATTTTTAGAATTATTTTAACAATAAAATTAAAGCAAATGTGTAAAAATCTTGTGACATGTTGGAATTTAAAAATAGTAATTCAGTTTTCCATTGTAAATCTTTTATAATATATAGAAAGATATAGTGCGAACATTAATTATTGCTGGAGGAAAAAATTTTGAATCTGAAGCAAGCGTCTTGATGGACGTGTTTTTGAATGCATGTCTATCTCAATTATTCAATAGTAAATAGGATTGAACTTAGAGCTACCCTATTCAAAAATAGAAATATTACTATGGTGAGTCATCTCCAACATAGTCAATGAATTCACTACTTTTAAATATTCTGATACATTTTTAATCAAAAGCAGCATACAAAAAAATTCTAATTAATTAAACTTGCACCAGTCCAGTATAAAATATAAGTTTACATATAGGAGACAAAATTCTATATAAATAAAAAAATCTAAATATCTTTTTCCTAATAACAATCATAGAAGAACTTTATATTGTGTATCATACATAAGAACTGGCTAAATCAGGAAATTTGATGGCAAAAAATTTCAATTAATTTATATATATTCAAAAGATATAGATTTAATTATAAAGGTAGTTTTGTAGAAAATTTTTTATAAATAAATTATATATCAGCAATATATAGGTATATATTTCAATTTCTCGATTTTAAACACTTTTCAGAAAACATAGACTCCCTGTTAGTGAGTGAATCACTAGCCCCTCCCCTATTGAACATTTCGCACTTTATTAAACGATATATATAAAGTATATATATTTGGTGTTTTTAAACTAATTTATAATTTGTGCCGATTATAAGCTAATCGATCTAAATGCTGATTTTACACACAGCCTAAATTGTACGGGCACATTTATTTGTCTTTCATATATATACTTTCATTTACACAACTTTTTTTTCAATGAATATTTCTAGTAAAGTTTTTGTATCTCAGCAATAAAATCAACACACATCTCATATATAAACAAAGTTTAAAAAATAATACATAATTTTTTCCAGCATTTTCCTATGTAAAATTAAACTACTGTGTTAATCTGACTCCATCAGAGCAGATGGGAGGTAAAACAAAAAGAGCAGACTTCATTTGTATACACTAATGCGCATGCTCGGAGCAAATTTCTTTAGCTCGTCAAGTTTGGAAAGCAGAAAATATGGTTTGCAAGATTAACTGCACAGTTATAGCTAAATTTCCAAAAAATCATTTAACTTTTTAAAGGAAAAACAAATTCATAAATTGTTTTCTATTTTATTTATTGCCTGAGTCACATTTTAGCTAAAACTTTTAACATTTGAAGAAAATTATACAAGTCCCAAAAAGTAACAACAGTGCTGGGATGAAACTGTGACCGACCTCATACTACGGCCATTTGCAAATGACTGCAATTTAGAGATGGCTGTTATTTAAAGGATCTTGAAAACCGTTTTCAACTAATAACTGTTTAACAAATAATTCGTTCTTGAGATATTAAGTTAACGTTTTTCTTTCCACAATACCTTAACAATTCAAATCGTTCCGTTGTTGGTAATTTCTAAAATCGTTACGGTATTGTGAAAGATTTAAGAAGTTATTTTTTACGTTACGTTATTTAAGAGCTTTACGTTATTTAAAAACTTTAAAGGGGTTTTCCCTGTTTCGGAACTTTGAAACAACCTTGTTTTGGAACTTTAAAGAGGTTATCATTGAGGTTTACGGGAACGCATTCTAATCTCTTGCTTGAACAGCTGCTTTCCTTAAGAACTACTGAGTGATTTTTTTTTTAAATTACGTCCTTATGTTAGCTCTTTCGAGCATAATTAAGTTTTGCAGTCCAATGAAGAAATGAAGCACCTCCAGGAGTGGAGGGCGGGCATTCTCGAGGGCAGATCAGTTCCAAAGGTGTTCGCCATTCATTACAAAAAATGCAGTTGGGTGAATCCACAAGTTTAATGTGATGCAAATGACGATAATCATGTCCATTTAGGGAGATCTCTGGAGTGGGTCTTTTCCGATTTCCCAGAGTTAATTACTGAAAAACAGAGAATAAATAGATCTCAGAAAGTATAAATAGATTTCACCGGAAAATAATGAAAGCATTTGTAAGAATGGGGATTATTAAACATTCATTTTATACTAATATTGTGAGTATATTTTATTTATCTTCAGCCTTTTATTATTTCTTTTTATTAATGAATTTTAGTAAAATTTTTACTAAGCTGAAATGTTTCTTACAAATTCGAAATTATACTCAAAAATCAAAGCAAACGTGAAATACATTAAACTTAATATCAAAATTTAAGACTGAAACAGTTACTAAGAAATTAAAAATATTTTACATACAATTGGATGAAATTTGAAAGATACTTTAAAAATTTATAAAATCTAAACATGTATTTTTGACATTATTATTTTTATTACTTGTTGAAAAAATTATCATAGTTATATTAAAATAATAATAAATACAAATAAAATATTAAATAATAATATATAATTCAATATATTATAATAATTTTTAAAGTCATTATTTTACAATTCCAAAATATATTTAATGTATTGCAATAAATGAGTTGCATTATGTACTTTTAAAAATGATGTTTATGATATTTGCGTTAAAAAAATTATAGTAGAGAAAGAGCGAGAGAGAGTTCTACTTTTTATCGTATGTATCAGTGAAAGCATTAGTAAAATTATTTAAAAGCGTGATACCAAATATGTTGCAATGTATAATTATAAATTTATTATAGTAAATTCGTAACTATAGTTGTATTTATTCATTAGTTGTACAAAATTACATATCTTATGTATTGTAGCACAAAATCTGAATTTCCATAATTTATTTTTTAAGTTATGTGTGCACAATATGATTATAAGAATTATGACAGTAAAATAATTGTGTCCATAAAATGACCTAGTTTTATTCCAATCTAATTTCAATAAAATTTTTAAATTTAATTAATTCTATTAATAACACGTTTAATATTTAATTTTATGTCACTGTAAAATAAATTATCGGAAATTTGTTCTATTTAAACAAGAAACATTCTAAAATACAAGTTTTAATTTATTTTTAAAGTAGACACCTATGATTTTGAAACAAAGATAAGTTTAATACTTATTAATTAATATAAATAAATGTAAATATTAAATATTAATTTACAATATATTATTAGGAACAGTTATTATTATTTTTACAATCTATTATTAGATATTTTATAGTCCATTTACTAAAAAAAATATAATGAAAAATATTAAATCAATTAAACGCGTAAGAATTACAATAATTTGAAAGGTTATAATAAGTGTAAATAATTATGCAATTCTATAGAATATATTAAAAAATCATAAAAAAACTAAAGTAATAACTCCATTTAGGCTATTTAAAATATGGAAAGTAGAAATGTAAAATCTGTTCATTTCAGTTACCTCTTGTGATTGCATCTTTAATTTTGTATAAGTTATAGCTTATGTAAAATTACACACTGCGGACCAAACAATACAAATTTAAAAAACTATCAACGTATAAAATCTTGTATTTACGACAAATATTTTTGAGTGTGTATGAGAGAGAAAACAGTTTTAAAAATTATAAATTTATTTATTGGGTCAATAATGGTAAAATTGCATCTGAACTATTTATTTTAGTAATATGTTTATATATATATATATATATATATATATATA
>JAPDSC010015143.1:1248499-1259680 GCA_026290005.1 Latrodectus geometricus | reverse complement strand
AAAAAAAAAAAAAAAAAAAAAAAAAAAAAATTCACATAAATTCTAATAGCGTAAGTGCTGAAAATCTAGGTTTATACACGTATTTTTTTATTGTTTAAACAAAATATTATTTACTAAACTACACACACTGATATAAAAGTTTTCATTTATATTCATAAATATATTTTATAATGTATGGCGGATATATATGAACAATTTTCATTTTTACTAAGATGATTTACATAAAAACGATAATTTGAGTACAAAGTTAGAATGAAACAATATTATAATTAACTATTAAATATAATTTAGTTTATTGTATATCGCTGGTTAAACTATCGTTTATTATGTTTTCGTGACTTGAAAATTGTGGAATCTGTTCTGATGTTGCAATAACTAATTATAGATGGTATTCATGGTAATTAGTCCCCAGTAATTAATCTTAATGTTATATTTATAAGTTGATAAGATATTAAAACGGATAAAAATTTAACTTTTTAATATTAATGTGCTTTTAATAAGAGAAATACTTAATTTTAAGATGGATTTGAGCAGAAGTCAAATATTTAAAAGTAATCCTTTGTACAAAAGAAAAATGCAATAGTATTTGATATCGGTTATAGTTTTTAAATATTTATAATTGAAATTATGATAAAGAATCTGTATGTTCATCTTGAGAGAAACTTAATTATGTGTGAATTAAAAGAATTCAAATTTGGGCATATTTTTTGTACATTAAACTAACGAGGAATTTAATAATAATCAGTACACAGATCATTGGGAAGGAAATGATTCAACAAATAAAAATTTTATTTTTAGACATTTTGTTTAAGGTTTTTTAATTGAGAAAAATTGACTGTAAAAAAATGTATAAACCTAATTTAATCAGTTGCAATTTTCAAAAAATAAATAAATAAATAAAAAAATAAATAAAAGTGACTTGCAAGTAAATAAATACAAATTAATCTAAAATTAAATTTTATCCATGTAGAATAAAACAAAAAATTCCTTAAAAAATTGAATAAAATATATTAAAAAAATTAGTTTGTTCAAATTTCTTTCATTCGGTGATTTTCGATGCTCATATTAAAAAAAATTCTCTAAACCTCATTTCCTCTAAAAATCAGTTTTGTCCCCCATGCACGTGATGGCTTTTTTTCGCTCCTCTTGCAATATCCATGAACGCCAGTGTGAAGGTGAAGGGATTTCTTGGAATAACTTCTCGCGAAAAACATTATAAAAGCGTTATTTAATAACGCTTTTTAGCATTTCCTTGTAATGTAACGTTAGTAACTAGTTATTTAAAAATAACTGAATTTGTCAAGTGCGATTTCCCCGCTGAAACAATAGACATTTTGATTGTTGAGCAATATCAATTTTGAGAAATTATTATTGCTTATTTAAAAAAAAAAAAAAAAAAAAAAAAAAAAAAAAAGATTCTTTTATGTTTATATATTTTTTAATTTATTGATATTGAAAATTCAGTATTCCATTTCGGTATCGAAACTAAGTATTTTTAACGAAATACTTTCAAAAGTTTAATTCATGGGTTTTGCATCTACTAGATACAGGAGTTATTTTGATATAATAATAATATTTTCAAAAATAAGATTCCATGAGGAAAAATCAAATGATTCCAGAGATAAATGCAAAAACATAACTTTATTACAGCATTTCTACTCTTCTGCGACACAAAAACAGAAAACAAGAAGAAACTAACAATGCCGCTTACCAACACCCCTAGAATACTAGTATTCTAGGGGGTGTTGCGCTTACCGGCCAAAAAGAGGACCCTTTCACTTTCTATTATCCTCCTCCCCCCTTGAGAGTCGGACTGAGTCTCAATCTCATAACATATAATATTTAACAGATCTCTTCTCGTGGGTGTTTTCACACATCTGCAAGACGAAGCGTATTTTTCCAATATAACATTATCAGGTGTCAATTGAACTGCAGAAGAAAAAACACCAACAGGAATAGCATCATTCTGTTTCTTATTTTAATAAATATTATCTTTATTTGTCTGTGTCTCCAATAGGAAGATATGCTGAATCGGTTATAAAATTGTTCCATGCTGGGTTTTAAGCTTTACGGTACGAATCTTACCAATGCGACCGGAAATTAATTCTATAATTTTTACTAATGGTCAAAACAAACGTTTTTTATTATCATCTCCTATGAATACAATTTCTCCTACTTTGGGAATACGAGATCTCTTATCATTCCGTTTTTGTACCAGTTGACTCAAATACTCTTTTCTTAAATTTATTTTTGTATTTTGTACGTTTAACAACACTCTGCCTATTTATTTGGTTAATAACTTCAATGTCAGAGTTCCGATTCTCGAAAAGAAACATTGGAAGTGTCAAAGAAATTAATTCCTGTAAATTTTCAGATACATGAGTTAGTGGTCTATAATTAATTATAGATTCTCGGTGACAAATAATAGTACACAATTCTTCATAATTTAACACTGATTTTTTCAAAGTACGTTTTAACAGTTCTTTTACAGTGCAAAGCAACCTTCTAGCCTCCCAACCAAGCTGTGGTGGGAGGAATAAATTTCTAAAGTATTTTATTAGAATTTGTATTTATTATTTTGTTCAAATTCAATTTTGAGAGATCATTGGAGGCACCCCGAAAATTCATTCCATTGTCACAATAAATTATTCGTAGCTGGCAGCATCTAGCGATGAACATCTATGAGCCAAGAAAAATGCAACAGACGAGAGGGAACCAACAAGTTAGAGATGAATAGCATGCTATGTGGCACTAAACAATGTTATCCAAACACTTTTGTTCCTTCTTTCAAAAATAACGGTCCGGCTTAGTCAATACCAACAATTTCAATTAGCGTACCATTCGTTACCCTGTCTGGTGGAAAAAATGTTGGTTCGCTTGAAATAGCATTCGTTTTTAACCTTTTACAAACAACAAAATTATATAAAACATTTTTAATGGCTTTTCTAGATCTAACGATCCAATAGTTTTCCCTTAATAGGCATAGCATCATTTGAATACCTGCATGGCTATTATTTACATGAACATTTCTGATCAGTAGTTTAGTATATTTGCATTTTTCTGGTTGTAAGGACCGTCCTACTAACTTAAGAATTTAAGTGGAGTGTATCTTAACAAAAACAACTTTTATTCAACATTAAAAGGAGTAAGTAAAGGAAGACAAAACGACAGGCCCGTCTGTCACCTTCCCCTTTTATAGCTACTTTCTTACTAAATTACACAAACAACTCCCTCACTTGGGTAAGTGAGAGTGGCATCTATATTATAACGGAGGTCTTGACATATTCCCCAGGGTTGAAATGTGAATTTCACAAACAATATCATAAATTTATATTACAAAACGTCAGGACATTATGTAAATAATAACCTGTCTGGTGGAAAAAATTCAATTTTTTAACATTTGACAACATTAAACATTATACAATAGCATTATATAATAAACACACATTACAATGTAGATAAGAAATATGTAAAATGTATATATGGTATGCCGAAAATTCCTCTTGTTGTATGAATCGTACCATAAAATTTCTGCTCGTTCAATTTCTGAAGATTCTAATATACCTGATTTCTTCTCTGATGGAGATTTTACATTACGTATGAATCTGAAATAAAAATTTAATACATGGATTAATTTTATGTAATTGTTAGAAATTTTCAACAAATTGGATATAAATGAATTTTGAGATATTAAACTTAAAAAATTAGAGTTCTTATTAGATAAATCATCAGCTTTTCTCAGTTCGTTGACTAGATCAACAGATTTATTTACAAAGTTATCTTGTAACAGAAATGTTGTTCCATGAAACCAAGTAGAATTCTGGATCAGGGAACTGGCACTTTCTCCTCGAGTAACCAGATCAGCTAGATTGTTCTTTCCAGGGCAGTGAGAATATGAGTTGGCATTGGTCAAGGCTTGAATCTCTGTCACTATATTGGCTACAAATGGTTTCCACTTTCTTGGCGAACTTTGAATCCAGTGTACAACAATTTGAGAGTCCAACCAGAGATAAATATTCGTTATAGCCTTTTCTTGAACGATTTTCTTTATTTTATCCACTAAACGTGATGCGAGTAGTGCTCCCATTAGCTCTAATCTAGGCAAGGTTAGCTTCTTAACAGGAGAAACTCAACTTTTCGAAACAACAAGATTTACTTCAGCCTCCTTATCCTTGTAGACTTTGTGATAAATTGCTGCACCATAAGCCTTGTTGCTAGCATTCGAAAAGCCACGTATTTCCACATATTTACTGGAAGAATTGTCCAAAATAAATCTTTGGATTTTCAATTCTGAAAGATAAGGGAATTCCGTACACCACTTTGACCATTGTTCTTCTATATCTGTAGGAAGCTGTTCATACCAGGATAGATTTCTTCGCCATAATTCTTGCAAAATAAATTTAATTCTTATAGTGAATGGAGTAAGAAGTCCTGTAGGATCGAAAATCTTCCTAGCAGCTTGTAAGATGAATCGTTTCGTATTCTTTTTGGCTTTAAGGAATTCTATTAGATTTTTTACTTCTACTGTCAGGCAATCTTCGGCAGTATTCCATGTGACTCTTAATATTTTCGCTAAATTGATTCCCGATTCCAAAGAAGAGGCTGATGGGTGAGTATTAAAATTTTCTTTCTTCCATCTGTTCATTAAGCTTGATTCGTTGGAATTCCATTTTCTTAGCTTCATACTTGCTTCCTGCATTATTTCTTTTGAGTTATAAGAAATTTGGAAGGTTTCCTCAAAATTATTAGCTCCAGTTATCAAATCATCTACTTAAAAACAAGTGTTTAATAAATGAACTGTGGTTCGATATCTTTCAATATGATGCTTTATCGTGACGGCTAACAGGAAGGGGCTTGATTTAACTCCGAAGAGAACACGCTTAAATCTGTAAATTTCAATCCCATAATTATCTCTTTGGAGAACTTTATCATTTTTCCAGAGGAATCTTGTTGCATCTCTATCATCTGTTGACAAAGATATTTGCAAAAACGCCTTTTTGATATCGGCAGTGAATGCTACTTTATTGAAGCGAAATTTGATTAATAGATCCATTAAATTTGGATTATGATTTGGACCGGATAACAAACAGTCATTTAAAGATATCTGACCATGATCATATGAACTTGCGTCAAACACAATGTGTACTTTTGGTAGTAAGTTTATCATTTTTGCAAACAGGTTGATGAGGAAGATAAAATAAATGTTTACCCAAAGAGGATTTCTCGGGCAGAACCTTTTGGATAACACCTGCCTTCAAATAATCTTCGATTATCTTATTATATTGTTTATGCAAAATGAGGTTTTTATAAAGTCGTTTTGAAAGTGTTCTAAGTCTCCTTTCTGCAACACAGTATAGTTATCACTTAAAAGAAATGAATTGGAAGTCAACGGTAAGCATACTTCGTAACGATTATCTTTATAAGTTACTGTTTCCTCAAATTTTTGTAAAACATCATTAGAATCTAGCTTTGGATCATCTCTTATACCTAACGATTCAGATCCCAAAATCTTTCTAAATATTTTTTCAAAGTATCGTTACCATTTATTGTTAAATAACACTGCAATTTATTTGGAATTTCTATTTCGTTTATAGAACTTGTAACTATCTAACCGAAAACTGTTTCGCGTAAAAAAATATTTTCGTTTTTAATTTAATTTGATTTGCTTTTAATACGTCATAAAACAGTTCACCTCCAATTAAAGAATCTATTTTTCCTATCTCATTAAATTCAGGATCCACATAGTTTAAATTCTTCGGAAAATCTAATTTTGATATGTCTATTTGTTTTGAAGGAGTTAAATCTATAATTTTTGGCACTATTAAAAATTCAATATCTGTTTCAAAATCCTTATTAGCAATAGAAATTGTAGAGGATATAATTTTTTTACTGTTAAAAAAGACCCGTTAATCCCTGCAATGGGTGCGTTAACATATTTTTTCTTTATTCTTAACAAATCTGCGACTTCATTCGTACAGAAAGACTATTGCGAGCATGAGTCAAGTAGGGAGCGAAAAGAAAATATGGATATTTTAATTCGGCCATTATTAAGATTGTAAATGCTAAAGATTTTATTTTTAAATTGTTTTTTCATGTTAAGAAGTTAATATTAAGGTGTAATGTAAAGTACTTGTATTGTTCTAATCTTATGTTTTGAAACTAAATATATGATTTCTTAATTTGTGTATAATTATTATGTATAATGCATCAAGTCTTTTCAATAAATAAATAGCAATATTCAGGCTGGCTAATTTTATGTATTCTTCTCATTTTACAATTTATGAATTTATAAATTTTTAGTTTAAAAATTTTACTTTAAAATGTTATGAGAGATCATTAGTTAATCACATAGTAGCTCCAAAGTCATTATATTTTTTAAATTGTATTCTTTTAATGTGTTGAATGTATTTATAAGGAATTACAGAGCTAAAGTTAAAACTGAATGTTAAATAATTCATTCCTAAATTTGAGCGTGTAAGTAGATTATTAATAGAAAAGTCATCTTACAAGTCATTATATTATTTAATTTTCATTTAGAAAGGAATATTTAATAACATAAATTTTATTTAATAATAAATTTTAATGATGCAATTCGCTGTGGAATCATTCAAATGGAAACTTTATTGCAAATATATATATTTATATATATATAAATATAAGTCTTCAATTATGAAGTTTCAGAAATTAATCAGTAGCAAATGTAAAAGTATGAATGTGTCTAATAATAAATTTAAGAAATATAAATTTATGTTCAAATTAATATAAATGATGAAATATTAATAGTAAGCTATTAAAAATCTTATATAATAAAAAATACTTTAGATTTTATAGTAGTTACTTCATAATTCAAAGAAAATATTTGAAAAAAGATAGTGTGATTTAATTGAATTGAATATAAAAGTATTTCTTAATTATTTTTTTCATTTTATATTAATATTTTCTGAATATTTTTTTCAGATGTCAAACACATGTTGTGTAACTAATTGTAATGGTAATTATAACACAGAAAATAAAGTCCATGTATTTGGATTTCCAAAAGATGAACAGCTGAAATAAAAATGAATAAAAGCAATCCAAATAAAGAATCTTAATGTAACTAAATATACAAAGGTAATTTATTATCCAAAAAAAAAAAAAAAAAAAAAAAAAACTTCCCGCATCAGTTAAAAAATTGTATATTATATTTTATTCAATCAATAAAATTTGCTTAAGACTTCAAAACAATTTTTATTTAGATATTTTTTGGAATGTAACTTAAATGTTGAATTAGAAAAGAAAATTGTATGAAGGTTTTAATCCTTGTTATAAGTTCTACAACTGTCATTAAATGATAAATTAAATTTTAAAGAAAAATGTATACATTTCTAACATGAAATTTTATTTCCTTAAAATTTTGCATGATAATTTCACTAAATAAATTTTTGATTCAAAAAAACAAATTTTTATTCTCTTTAAATGAAAAATATGCATCTCTAGTTTAGATTTTTCAGAAATTTTGAAGCAACTGCTGATTATAAAACTACGGCTGGAAAGGATTGAATTTTGGACTAATTTTTTATTTAATCAATTTAAAAGGTTATTTCTTTATCAGACTAATTTTAATATGTTATAAAAAGTATTAAAAATTTAAAATTTGCTATTTCATTGTTGGGATTTGTTATGTCTATAAGTCCATGTGTTGTTTATTTTTTAACTATCAAATGAGAATCTAATGGTGATAAGAAAATTATTTTGCTTTATTGCTTTACAAGTGTTGAATTTTTTTTAACAGTAGCTCTTTTAAACTAATTTATATCTTTAAAATAAAATTTAAGTTGTTGAAACAATCATTAAACCTTAACATATAAAGTTTTGTTTCTGATAATCTTGATCTTTCTAGATTATCTTATAAAATATTAATTTCTTTTTTTAATAATAGATGCAGTCTGTTTTCATATGCCTCAAGTTACAAGAGCAGAGATGGCTAAGAGCATATCGAATTGGCTGCGGCATGCAAAAGAAAGGGCGGAGAAACAGAAAAAAAATAATTATTGAGTGTGTGAATAATAATGTTTTTAATAATAATAATGATTGTGAATAAAAATTGAGTGTGTATATAGAATTCTGTGAAATAAACAATCTAAAAACAATATTTTGTTCCAAATTATATTTCATTTAATTTCTTAAATTCATTTGATTTATACTTAAAACTGTGCAATTTTGAATCACTCTTTAAATGAAAAAGGAATTTTGAATATTTCAAAGAATACAAAATGTAATTATGGTTATTGAAATGCCAATTAATGTAATCTTTGTTCTTCTGAAATATCTTAGATCCATTTGATTAAAACACAAATTTGTTTTCTAAGAATTTCATAAAATATAGGAAAATTTGTTAACTTAATAAATATTAATATATTTTGATAATAAATCATAATAATGCTTTTAAAATAGTCTCATGGAAACGTTTCAGAAATTGGCTATTTTCTTATATGAAAAAAATAAAAATTAGATAATTATTAATTAGAACTTAATTTAATTGTGCCAATTGAAATTGTGGATTCTCTGTTATTTAAATGATTGTTGTAGATTAAATGAGTTAATTTTCATGTGCATTTGTGTGTGTGAATAAAATATTTTGGTATATATATACCAGTGTTTTATATATATATATTTATTTATTTTTCTTTTTTGAAATTCAATCATTTAAAAATTCTTCCTGTGTTACAAACAAATGCAAATATTTTAATCTATATTACAGTATATATGCTTATATTAAAATTGATATATTTTTATTTATTTCTTCTATGAAATTTTAATCGCTTAGCAGTTCCCCCTGTTTCACATAAGCATAAATTCAAATATTTAAATCTATATTAATATATTTGCTAATATTGTAATGCATTTGCTTATATTAAAACCTTTATATTTCTCTCATATTTAAAAAAATGCTATATTGTTTAAAAGTATGATATACTTCTTAGCAATGTAGCCTTTTTTTAGATATCTTTCATTTTAAAAATTTGGCATTTAGATATACCCCAAAAGAATTCCTTTGTCAGAAGTATTAATATTTCCTTCGAATGAAATTTTCGGTTAATACCTTGACAATTTTATTGCATTTATTTTTTAGAACAGTAGTAATTTTTATGTTTCAAAAAGAAATTAAAAAAAGGAAAAATAATTATTTTTCATTTCTTTATTTTTTTGCGAAATGGTATCAGTCACTACTTACAGAAAAAAATAACAGTGAAAAAATCTTAATGAATAATAATGAAGTTATGAACAGAAATACACATAATTATTTGTAAATAAAGTATGTAAACTTTAATAACATACAAAAAGTTTACTGAATTATTGCAGAAAAAAATAACAGAAAAACCTTAATTAATAATAATGAAGTTATAAACAAAAATACACATAATTATATTAGTAAGTAAAGTATGTAAACTTTAATAACATACAAAAAGTTTACTAAATTATTGCTTAAAAACAATGATAGTGCTCATTATTTAATACTAAAATTTAAAAACACGCTTAATATGGCTGTTATATGAATGTCCAAATATGTGCCAAATCACGTCCAATATGTGCCAGATTACGGCCAATATGTGCCAATTACTTAAATTCATGCGTCTTAATTTAATTTCTTAAATTCATTCTTAAATTAAGAGTCCAATATGTGCCAAATCACGTCCAATATGTACCAAATCATGTCCGTCTCGGAGGTCTATGAGACGTCCTACGTACGTGTTAACTTCCGGACATTGGGACGTGCGGAGAATGTCCGTAAGACGTCGCTGGAACTCTATCGGACGTCCTCTTACGTCCAGGTGGACGTAAGAGGACGTCCTCCGAATTAAAATATCCATTGAATTATAACATTGGAATATATGTTTACAATCATCTACTTTTTGATAACAGTAACGTAAGGCTTGTGGTGAAACACTTCTGCTCGGAAGTTGGTAACAGCAGTTAGAAAAACTTTCTATCTGAAGATTGGCAACACCAATCTCTTCGGAAATATAGCGCACGTGGAACAACAGAGCAGTTCACATTTTCCCGGACGATGTGAGCGGATGAGTTCACAAACCAGTTCTCTCTCCGAGATTTTGTATTCGCGACGTTTTGGCATTTCTTAAAAATTCAGTAATAAAATTTAGTTAAGTTTCAATATATGGTGTGCATTGATATTATTTAATAAATGATAAACATGCACCCATATCTGGTGACCGAAAGGTGAACACATTAATTCTTCACGCATACTTGAATTTGAAAGTAACTCCAGCGCCACGTGGGATTTTTAGTGCTGAATTGAATCATCTATAACTTCTAGGATGCAGGTAGGATCTTTCTATAATTTTCTTAAACGTTGTGTTATGTACTTTTAATTATTCACTGGGGTCAATTTCTTGGAAAAATTGTGTATATATTTTAAAGCGAAGTTTTTTCAGTTAAATTATTATTTGTACATATTTTCCTCTATGAGCTATATTCCTTTAACTACTCCTCAATTTTATCAGTCCTTTCGCATCGTGCTGAGTTTTATTATTTGATTTACAGTATTTTATTATATGAATATTCATTACTTCCTTTATATTTCATAACTAATATTTTTTGTGTTTATTGTATTTCTCATTTATATCTTGGTATTCGAAACTATACGCATTTCCCTATTACTGATTTGTATACTTTGTAATTATTCTCCTACTAAATTTTGACCATGCCTTTATCTGATGATTTTTCGGTTACTCAAAATTCACCCTCCGAAGACACACCTTCGCAGATTGCACACGTTTCGGTAAAAATACCACCTTTCTGGAAAACTAACCCTTCTCTGTGGTTTATTAGGTTGGAATCGCAGTTTTTTCTGACGAATATAACGTCCGTTCTCACAAAATTCAATCATGTTGTCTCCTGCTTAGAACCCGATATACTAAATTCGGTACACGACATTTTAGAAAAACCACCAACTACCGAAAAATACGATGCCTTATAAAAAAGCCTGATTTCTGTTCATTCCGAAAGTGAAACATCTAGAATTCGAACCTTATTGCAGGGAGTAGAACTCGGTGATCAAAGACCCTCCCAATTACTAAATCGCATGCGTTCGTTAGCTGGTGATACCGTAGGTGAATCGCTTTTACGCTCGTTATGGCTCACGAGGCTGCCTTATAACACACAGACTATTTTAGGCGCTTT
>JAPDSC010015143.1:1221783-1248489 GCA_026290005.1 Latrodectus geometricus | reverse complement strand
CCTAGATTACAGCATATCCGTACTTATCGGTGATTCTAAATTTGAAAAATTACTCGCTGAGTATCCTGAGCTTACAAACCCTTCTTTAGTAACAAATAACCTTAAAACTTATGAAATTTTCCATCACATTGAAACTAAGGGACCCCCTGTATTTTCCAAACCTCGCTGTTTGACTCCAAAATAACTCAAAGCAGCGCGTTTAGAGTTCGAAAACCTAATGTCTCAGGGAATTATTCGACCTTCCAAAAGCCCTTGGGCTAGTCCCCTCCACATGGTCCGCAAATCTAACGGTGATTGGCACCCTTGTGGCGACTATCGTCGCTTGAACGCTGTGACAACTCCTGACAGGTATCCTGTACCCCATATTCAGGATTGTATACAGGTTTTTTTCGGCAAAAATATTTTTTCTACCCTCGACCTGGCAAGAGCGTATCACCAAATTCCCGTCAATCCTGAGGACGTACCGAAAACTGCTCTAACCACCCCATTTGGTTTGTTCGAATATCTAAAAATGCCATTTGGACTTCGTAACGCCGCTCAAACTTTCCAAAGATTCATACATCAAGTGCTTTACGGATTGGATTTTTGCGTTCCCTATTTTGATAATCTCCTTATAGCATCGGCAACCGAAGACGAACATATTAAATACCTTCGCATCATTTTTGATAAACTCCACGAATACGGACTAAAATAAAACTCCTCCAAATGTGTTCTTGGAAAAACATCAGTCGCATTTCTTTGTTGCTTAATAACACCCTCTGGAGTAAGCCCTCTGCCCGAAAAGTCAGCAGTAATTTCTAACTTCCCTAAGCCTGAAACACTGTCTGACCTTAAATGATTCTTAGCTATGTTAAATTTTTATCGTCGGTTCTTGCCTAAAGCCGCAGCTACTCAAGCCCCACTTCATTCACTTCTAAAAAATTCTAAAAAGAATGACAAACGACCTGTTCTTTGGACAGATGAAACAACTGCCGCATTTAAAAAGGCAAAAGCGATTTAATGAATGCAGTCACCCTTGGTTTCCGTTCCCCTGATCAGCAGCTATCATTAATGGTAGATGCTTCCGATATCGCCATAGGAGCAGTATTGCACTCCCAAAGTACCAATGACTTACAACCTTTAGCTTTTTACTCCAAGAAACTGACACCAGCTGAAACCAAGTACAGCACATATGATAGAGAATTATTGGCTATCTATTCTGCTGTAAAAACTTTTTCAGCAACACCTTGAGAGACAAATGTTTACTATATTTACTGATCAACGTCCCCTTACATTTTTGTTTAAAAAGAATTCAAATTCTGCATCTCCTAGACAAATTCGGCATATGAATTTTATTGCTCCATTTAGCACTGACATTCAACACGTTTCTGGATCAAACAACCCAGTTGCCTACGCCTTATCGAGAATTTTCGCCATTAATAGTAATAACGCCACCGATTTCTCACGTTTAACTGAAATCCAGGAAAATGATGCAGAACTCAATCAATTAATATCAACTTCAAGTAGTTCTTTAAAGCTACAGAAGATGGAACTGTCCCCAGGAGTTAAACTATTTTGCGATGTAACCAACGATCGAATCCGTCCTTTCGTTCCCTTTTCACTCCGAAAAACTCTGTTTGACTCCCTATATGGACTTTCCCACCCAGGAGTACGAGCGACTAAAAAACTGATTCTCTCTCGTTTCGTCTGGCCTTCAATTTCAAAAGACTGTGTTGCATGGACTCACGCACGCATTGATTGCCAGAAGTCAAAAGCTGCCAGGCACAACCATAGCCCTTTGCAAGCCTTTGCTGTCCCCTTACAATGCTTTCAACATGTGCACCTGGACATTGTCGGACCTTTACCCCCGTCGGAAGGATATTCTTATCTTTTGACAATGATCGACAGATTCTCTCGCTGGCCAGAAGCTATCCCGATACGCGTAATTTCCGCAGAAACCATCGCCCGAACTTTTGTTGCCCATTGGATCGCAAGATTTGGAATACCTACTACCATAACAACCGATCAAGGTCGTCAGTTCCAGTCGAACTTATTCACGAATCTCAACAAAATCCTTGGCATTCACCGAATTCGCTCAACTCCATACAATCCTGCCGGGAACGGATTAATTGAAAGGTTTCACCGATCATTAAAACAATCATTAATATGCCACAATGACGTCCAGTGGACATCAAGCCTGCCCATTACGTTGCTAGGTCTTCGATCAGGCTACAAGGAAGACCTTGGTGGTACATGTGCCGAGATGATTTACGGTGCAACAATTCGGCTGCCTGAAGATTTCTTTCAGCCAACAAGTGTCTCTACTCCCCTGGACCCAGCTTCCTTCTTACAAAAGCTGTGCGAGTCTATGAGAAATGTTGCACCAGTGCCCACTTCAGCTCATACCAATCCCAAGTATTTCGTGCACCCAGCTTTGGATTCGTGTACTCGTGTGTTTGTGAGGCAGGATGCAGTAAAATCTCCGTTGACTCGTCCATATAATGGTCCTTATCAAGTGCTTAAACGGCTTAATAAAACTTACACTCCCCTCATTAAAGAAAAAGAATCCGTTATCAATGTCGACCGTCTAAAACCAGCATTTTTAATGTCTGAAACCCCTGAATCTTCAGTTCCTATTCCCAGTGCTACCCAAGCTTCCACCAACTCTCCGAAAGTGACGCCTGTTCCTGTGGTTCAAGACTCAGCTGTAAGCGAAGAACCCCCTGTGCAAACTACGCGTTCCGTCAGAAGAGTTCGCTTCAACCCACGATATCTCTAACTCCTCGTGCCTTAGGCACTTGGGGGGGGGGGAGTAATGTGGTGAAACACTTCTGCTCGGAAGTTGGTAACAGCAGTTAGAAAAACTTTCTATCTGAAGATTGGCAACACCAATCTCTTCGGAAATATAGCGCACGAGGAACAACAGAGCAGTTCACGTTTTCCCGGACGATGTGAGCGGATGAGTTCACAAACCAGTTCTCTCTCCGAGATTTTGTATTCGCGACGTTTTGGCATTTCTTAAAAATTCAGTAATAAAATTTAGTTAAGTTTCAATATATGGTGTGCATTGATATTATTTAATAAACGATAAACATGCACCCATAGGCTTAACAATTATGATAAATAGTATATAAGTTTTAAAAAGTTTAAGTATAAACAATAAACATTTTTACACTCACCTTCAATAGAATTCTTTGCTTGTGAAAAGTTATAACTAGTTCAGTGAATTATTTTAGTATTTAAATCTGCTTATTCAAAATTTCGTTCACGTTGTTCGATGTGTAAACACTCACCAGCGATTCCGTGCGTCTCCCCAAGCAGACTTCCGGTTCTTGACGTAAGCGTTTTTAAATGTAAGCTTTTCTGCGCATGCGTCTAAATGAACGGAACAAATTTCTTTCGCTCGATTTAACGCCAAGTCTTTTTATTTAGAATTTCGGCACTAACTACGAATTTTTAAACGTGCATGTACTCTAACTTTGTTGGTTTAGAGTTAACTTGTTCGAGTTTTGGAGTTTGATAAAATCGCATTTAAAGCCTTTGCATCCTTATATATATATATATATATATATATATATATATATATATATATATATATATATAATATAACAGATAAAAATATAAATATAATATATAAATATAACAGATAAAAAAATTTACATCCCATACAAAAATAACTCTTTTTTCTAAATGCTCTTCGAGAAAATCAACTGTTTTTATAAACGCTTTAATTATTTTAATGAAATGATATTTTTAATGGTGAAGAATAAACTGAAGAACGTTTGTAATTTTCAATCAAAATTGCAATTTATAAATTAAATTGTAGCAAGAGAAAATTTTACCCAGATTTTTTTTCCTTACCTGGAAAACAAAATGTAGCGGAAGTAAATACAACATTATATTAAATTTGAATAAACATTGTGAACATATTTTAAAAATATTATTATGTAATCTGTTAATTATTTTAAAACTTATCAATTCGTATTGATCAAACGTATTGACATAACTTACCTTTAGAATATATGTACCGTCTTCATAGCAGTCGTATAACCCTTGAAAATCCCTTTTAAAATCATGTCGTATTCAAAAAAATATAGTTTTGCCAAACATACTCTTTTGTTTTTACATATATCTTTGTTTATAATTATGATGAAATAAAAGACACGATCTTTAATAGCATAAAATTTCATAAATTTTACATAAGGTGATTTCTACTCATTAAAATGAGAATATATTCTCATTTTAATTACTAAATACAATGTAGCACAAAATTATTTACATTTATTAACAAATTGATATGATTTTTTAATTTTATAAGTAAATAAAAAAACGCATTCAAATCATTTGTTAGAAAAACCAAAAAAGGATGTTAAAAAACCTTTTCAGGATGTTTATCAACAGATCGTCCTAAACAGATCCATAAAAAGACATACTTAGAACAGCTTTACAAGGCTGTCCTGAGGACTTTCTCAAAGAACATCCAGGGGACGTCCAAATCACATCCAATACGTCGGAGGATCAAATATGGATGTTTTGGATGTCCGAGGGATATTCACTGGACGATGTTTGCTATCTGGGATTTGTTGAAAACATTAAATAATTATGAATTAATAATGGAAACAATGATGGATGTTTTAGTATGAATAAGATTTAGGAAACAGTATGATCATTTAATAACTCATTTTGTGGAGGAAATCATTAAGACATCGGGCATTGAAGTTAAATTTGCTTCCTTAGGGAGAGTAAAAACTAATTTAAGAGAAATTGATCAGCAAATTTTAAAGTTTTTGTTAGCTGATGAAACAAATAATGATGCATGCATTAGTGAGTGTGAAACAGTTGTACAGTATAATAAAAAATATGACAACGCAAAGGAACGTGTAAATTGAAATTTTAAAAATGTAATTTCTTATCAAGAATCTATCTGTAATTTTAAATGTTGTGAAATCGTTTGTCAAACTTTTCAAGATTGAACTGATAAAATTGAACTATAAGTTAAAGACTGGTTGCTTTTTATAGACAAGTTAGCAGAATTCATAAAAAATAACATTTAGAGCCGGAAGATAAATTTCAATATTTAATTCAGTCTATAGCCTCCGAAACAAATGCAGTAGAAATAATTGGTAGTTATCCTTCAACAGCCGAGAAATTTTATGAAAGCAATAGAAAAATTTGCAAAATAGATTCTGCCGGGAAGAATTATTAATATGGTTTTATGTTAAAGAATTATTGGGACTGGTAATTAAAAACGTTATTAATATGAAATCTAAGACTAGCATAATATAGTTGTATGGTAAATTAGAGTCACATGTAAGATCACTGAATCAATAGGGATGACATCTGGCAAATATGCTGTTATATTATTTCCTCTGGTAGAATGATGCATTATAGAGTTAATGTTTGAATGAAGAAGTTATATCTTATAGTAATAAACTGCCTCAACTCCTAAGGACTGAAGCAGAGGGACAGGAGTGTATAAATCCATCGAAATCAGGTATAAATCAAAATTATTCTAGTTTTAGAAAAAGGAAGGGCAAAGAATTTGAGATTATTGCCACCAGAATAAGTAATTTATTTATAAGCTCTAAGAAAGGTTTTAAAATCATATGAGTCTTTTGGGACAAAAACCATCAAAGCAAGGACTGTTTTTAAGGTAATTAACTTACATATGGAGAAAAATTAAATTTACAAAAAAAAAAGCTGTTATACCTATTTTAAACTTGGTAAGTAATCAAATATTGTAAAAACAACAATGTCCGTTGTAAGTTATGTAACAAGAGATCTTTTATTTTGCTTTGAATTTAAAGCCAAAGATTTCTCCAAAGGTTGAAAGGAAAAAATATAATATTTTATTTAAAATGTGTGGTTATCCTAGTGAAGTTTACATTTTCAAACTTTGATGGTGATTCCCACCATTGTAGATGATTGTAGATGAAAAGTAATGTTCTACATGAACTTTGATTGATTCTGGCTCACAGATCCCATTCATACTGTTGTTGTTGTTGTTCTTTCCAATCCCATCTGGGGTAGTGGAGCTACACCGGATCCATAAATTCATATACCCTCAAAAAATCGAGGAAGAGAAGAGGTCTTTCAACCATTCATACTAAATTCTACTATTTAGGAACTTGGACGAACACCTCACAGACCTATTAGATTGATTCACGTTGTTTTGTAAGTGAAAAACCCGTTAGAGATCACGAATGATTTAGCATTAATGTTTGAAATTTGCATACGAGTTTTTGTTGTGAACCAATTGTTCTAGATCAAAAACTATCTGCGGAAATGTACCAAGTGTTTCGAATGGACAATTTGCTGAAGAATTATGGAAAATTGGCATTAATGTCACTGATGTAAATAGGAGAAATACATCGTGCATTGCTGAAAAACTCAAGTGAAAAGATTCATAATTAAATTCTAGACAAATAGCATTGGAAACTCATTTGGGATGAGTTGAGATGATTGACGAGAAAACGAAATAATACCTACAATTCCACTGGACTTAACTTAATTTCCCTCTTTTTTTAAAATAGTTTTGTCACCGATTTATGAAAATTGGAACTAATCAGAATTATTGATCCCTGTGAGACAATAATTTCAGAGCAATGTGATGCTCTAGCAACTGAGCATTTTTCTAGGACTGTCAAAATAAACTAAGAGAATAGATATGAAATTAATCTTCAATGGATAATAAATGTGGATAATATGCTCAGTGATCATCCATATTTCTTATCCATGGAACTATATTGTAGGCAAGAAATTGTGATGGTGGTGACCATTATACTTATTAAAGAAAAATGACGGGATAGTTAACATGCTGTTTTTAAAAACAGAGTGAAAGTTTCATTGAAAAATTAAAATTAAGGTACTGATAATTATCTTCACAGCATGGAGTATTTTTCCAAGTCTAATTTCACCACCAATATCAGGTTAGTCTGACACTTTTTGTAAATTAAGTGGTAATATATCTTTGAACGATTGTTTAATGAAGTTATCAAATTTATTGAAGATGGTATCTATTTTATTAATTAAATTTCGTGAAAAGAAAATTGGAATGATATAAAATAACAAAAAGGCTTTCCTCCAAGTATCAGAAAGTAGGAAAAGTTTTTCTGGTGGCAGTATAAACAAAACAGACTTTTCAACAAACATAAGTAATCTCTGGATAGTGTTGCAACTCTTTTAAATTTGGCGCTGATTTTAGATTTCTTCAACATCATTAAAATAGGTATAAACCATATCTAATTTTCAGAATGTGGCTATAAAGCTGGAAAAATTATTTTATGTAGAAAATTGTCCCTTCTGAAGATTCTGAGCAGAAATTCAAAAAGTTTATTCAGTGCTCAACGGATTTGGTGGTTGCAGCTGAATTTGAGGTTGGGGAAAGAAGACACAATTGAAGAACCTAAACCATTGCTTTTCGCCAAATATCGGTAAAGGGTCTTCTTTAAGATAGATCAGAAGACATTCAATTTTGTGACACTCGAACAATGAATGATTTTTCAGAAATGATCACTATAATATTATTTTTCACGAATCTAGTGTTTGACCCACTTGGATTTACTTGCTCAATTACAGTATGTCCTAAGATTCTTATAATAAGTTGGTAGCCAAAGTTGAGATTCAGAAGTCTCTGAAGATATAAAGATATTTCATAAGTTATTGGATGACTTGAAAATATGACACACAGTGAAAATTACCAGAAAAGCTATTTTGAGAGATAATAGTCTTGATGAATTTTGTGACTCTAGTGATATGTTATTTTTATTAGATGCGAAGCAAAAGATGGAATTATAATTCAACTGTTAATAGCTAATCTAGCCTTTGAAAAAGATATCTATTACTTATTTTACTGGCGCACATTTTAAATATTAAGAAAAGTTGGAAAGATAAAACATTCACTATTGAACAGATTTAAAAATTGCTTTGCTATATGTCCAGAGAGTTGAGTCACGGACTGTGCTCGTCAGAAATTGAAATAAAGAAATTCGCATGTATATATTTCCAGTTGATAAACTGGAAATATATATTGGGGAGACTTTCCCGTGGTCAAGTTAATACTGCCGATTTACCATCACATGGATTTTAAGTGAAAAAATGTTGGTGGTTTATGTTCTTATTTTTCAAGTAACACAAGAATGTTAGAATGCTTTATGACTCATTATAAATAACGAGATCCCAAAAAAGATTAAAAGTGGAACTAAATTTGAAAACTCAGAAACTGAACTTTTAAAATTATTTCTAAGTGAAGCATTTCACTGCAGATCAAAAATTTAAGATCATAGAATGTCTTCAAAAATGAAAAAGAAATATATAAGATTGACGAAACTATGTAATACTAAAAACTTTAGATCACTTATTTTGCATCCTAGAAACCTTATATTAGTTGATAGTGTGATCAGGATAAAATATTTGAAATGTTTACGCGCTGAACCACAAATTTTATTATTCAATTTGAAAAAACATTTTGTGTTATTGGTGGACGTATTCTTGTTCATCAAAAGCTGTGTTAGATATAAGCGATGTAATACATGTAGTATAAAACTAACTCTAGTCGGCTTACTTCGAACTGAAAATGATATCGTTTTTGGGGTGGTCGGAATAGATTCTGTAAGACCACAATATTTGAAAGAAGTCAGGGAAAGTTGGAATGTCATTATCGAACAATTCATTTCAAACTGTCACTTCCAATCTTTTTGAAATTACACTCTTCGAGGAAGGCATGGTATACGGCAGAAAATCCCCTTCAAGCATAAGATTGGAAGCCCGTTGAAACATATTTACAAAATATAATAGAAATTTATTAAACCCGCTACTTCTTGGTAAGGAAATAATAAAGGTTAAAAATCTTCATTGAGTTTTGGGAAAAGCATGTCTTTCGTATGAAGAAATCTTCTATATTACAAGAGGTCTCGAGGGTTGGAGTGCCAGATTTAAATAAACTTGGCCAAATAGCTCTTAAAAGAATACCAAGAGACTTTAAAAATGATTTCGCTGCGAATCATCACTGCTTCAATCACGTAAAAAAATTATTATGAACTAAAAGAAGGAGATATCTTATTGATTGAAGAGAATTCAATGCGAAAAGTACTCTAGCTTATAGTACTCCGTCTATCACGGAGAAAATACATGATGAGAAAGTTCGCGTCATGTTAATTCTAATATGTTAAGTAATTCTTCCTGCTATTGTTTATGTATTCCATTAAAGCTCCCTTTTAAAAAATCATACACAACATTATAGAGAAGAAAAAAAAAATAAATAAACATCATCTAAATCCTTATTAATATTAAATTATTTTTCTAACATTTTAATCATATTTTCTAAATATTTTGCTTTGCATTTTTCAATTTATAAAAAATACTTGAAGTACTAGAGAAAAACTTGAGAAACATCTTGAAGTACTGAGCTAAATTCCAGATTGAAGTCATTACATTAGAAAATATTGCATTCCGAAATATTGTATTTTAATTTTCACTAGATTTTTAAATTGTTTATATCACTGTTGTCATTTTTTATACGATTGTTAAAACAGTTGTATCAAAATTTTCAATTCCGAACTACTATAAATATCCACAAAATATTGAATTAAAGGGCAGAATGCTGAAAACTCAGTTGTAATTCGAAGGGAAAATATAAAAAATAATTCCTACATATAATATTAACAAATTATATTCAATATGAATATTTTAAACATATTTTATATTTTGAAATAAATTATGTTGACTTAAAAATCATTCTTAACATAGGCTTTACAGTTACACTTTCAAAATTTCAATCGCACTTAATGTTTATCATCGTTTAAATTATCTATAAAAATAGCTTTCAAATTTTTAAATCCATTAAAAAATTTAAAACTTAAATGAAAATGTAATTTTTATGTTAGAATATTTTATACTAATATATTATTTATAAGCACTAATTCTAACAGTTAATAAGTTAAGATACATGAAACATTTACTTAATGAAGTGTGGTAGGGTAGAGAATGAAGAACAATTGTAACAATTCGTCCTGTTTTAACCCATATATACCTAAATAAATTACGACTTTAACCTTTATTTATATTAAAGATAAATAAAAGAATAGGTTTGTACATTCAGGAGGCTATATTTATCTTCGCTAATATTTCAATTTTGAATCTTTGCTCATAAAATATCCATTAAAAATTTTCGAACTGCAGTGTTGAATAGTCGATAAACTGATTATATATACAAGTAATGTTCTGATGTGATTTGATCAACTATATTTTATCTAATGAAAGCAATATGATGGGTAATTTGAAAAAGCAAGTATACTTAATTCAAGTCTATTTAAGAGTTATTATAACTCATATATACAGTGTACTTACAACTGTATTTACTCACATTGCATTCTTCTTACGTAATAGGAAATTATTAAAAAATACATTCAAGAATTCATCATTGAGTTTACGAATAAATGATATTTATTTGTAAGGATAATTATTAAAATTCATAAGCATGCTCCTTAATTCTTATCGCCATGCGCACAATATGCATGTGTAGTGGCGCAATGTAGAGGGTGCAATAGGTCCCTCTAATTACACCTGCATCCAGCAATCGTATTCTAATTGTTTCTTTTCGTCCAACATGATTACTGACTTTTTAGAAGGGTAATTGGCTATTATTCTATTCTTCCTCAGTTGAACTCAGAAACTTGCTCGAAAAATGTCAGTGTCTTTCTACGAGACATAGTTAAGCAGTTTACTCGAAAAAAAAGTAGATAAAGAAAAACAACTGTCGGCAATCTCCTATTTCTTTGTATAGAGCTTGCAGATGGCATTAGAGTCACTCGCGATGTGTACATATATAGAGTCTAATACAATAAAATAATGTACTTGAGAAGACTGCAGCTACGAAATATGGCCTAGCGAGTTATGAAAAGAACGAAAACTTTAGCACTAAAAACTAGGAGGAACGAGTGCATATATTTAAATTATTCAGTAAATTCATTTTAAAGACATTGAGATTTGATTTCACTTGTTGAGTTATCATGAACAAAATTTCAATCAAGAAGGGTTTAAAACACACTTGATGGTTTGAATAATAACATTCTTACTTTGAAAAGAAAAATGAGCGAGTTGAACAGTCATAACAATTAATATATTGGTCAAAATAATTTAGATTTTCATAACAGACGCAAAGAAAATATATAATCAGCTGCCAATATGTTCCTCGAATCCTGATTTAAGAAATACCCTGAGGCTCAGTTCAAGATTAAGCAATCATCTACTTTAACACTTACACTATTAATTACTTGACGTCACTTCTCATATATGCAGTGATATCATGACATGATATCTGTAAATGATTTACGTAATTTGGATTCTGCTCTCAAGGACTTATTAAACGAGTAAGACTTATTAGCCCTCAACATATTATCATCTAAATTAGAAAACAAATAATTTTATCCTTTAAGAATTTAAAATACTGTTTTAAACACGCTATAAAATTTATATCATTAATTTTAAGTATGTTTAATGGATTAACATAACATTTTACAATATATTTTTATATTTAATGTTTTTATGATTAATTTGATATTGAGCAGGTATTTAAAGCAGCTTGATTTTCTCTTCTGAGATTTGTGAGTTGTATTCCATCTTTCTTTCAGAATCTTCGGCTACTCTCTGTATTTGTCAGCTTTACAAAAGAGGAGAAAATATTTTCAATAATGATGGAATAAGAAAGCTTATATTTATTTAGTGGTTAAAAATGTTTAGCAATCATAAATGAAATATCCTGAATCTCATTTAGATTTCTTCAATGTAAAATTGTAATTATTTATTTTTAAGAGTTTTCCTTGGAAATTAGAATAAATGATTGATAAATTGGGTAAGTTTATGAGTTTAAAACTAAAAATGATTATGGTAAGCAGAATATATTTTCACCCATGATTTTAGTCAAGAGATAGATTCTAGGAAAACAATAGAAATATTTTCTATAACTAGGTCTATCTTATATTTTTCACATCTCTAGACAAAGCCATTAACTTTGGAGATTTATAAATTGTATTAGTGTAATATTATAGAAAAGTTTGTATATTAAGTTCAGACATGAGCTTTAAGCACAAAAAATAGTTTAATTTATTTTATTAGTAAAAATAAAAGTCAGATATATTACAAGGTTATTCATCATATTATATCTGTAATGTTAAAACATTTTATCAAACTGTTTGTTTATTTAATTGTGCATCTTTACACAAATTGAAACTAGTTTTCTATATTATATACTATTAAAACTTGTATATTATAAGGATGAAATGATTTCCACTAGCACAAATGTAAATATTATTTACAATTAAAAATTTCTTTCTTTGTGTTTGTAGAGAAATTGTCTAAAACAAAATGTATTATATTTAGGGTTGATTTCGTCACTAGCATTACAAGAATGAATCTTCCTTCAAGTTTGTGGTGGTTCCATAACGATAACTGTCTTAAAATTGTGCCGATTAATCAAAACTGAACTAAGTAAAAAACCTGAAATATTCTCAAATTTTCACAAGCTTTTCATATGTTTACTTTATGTTTCTGTATATTTTTTTTATCTTTCAAGTCAATACTATCCAGAAAATTACTTGAGAAGTGAAATAATTTATGCTTTGAATTAATATTTTTCTAGTAAATTGTTTTCGATAACATTTTTCTATCTATATAGAATGATGAAATAAACTAATTAATGCAAAATTTTCATTATTAATCTGATCAACTTATTCAAGGAAGTTTGAATGAATTCATCGCTTATCTATTCAACACTTCTTTACAACTCATAAATATTTCCTAGCTCTTGTTGCCTAGGCTATTTGAAAACAAGTGTTGTATAAATTTATCAGGCCTGCATCTAATCAAAGTGAGACTGATTGAGTTTTGATGAAGTTCTTCAAGTTAAATTGGTTTATTATGTGCCAAAATATCTTATGAAATGCGGAGCAGTTATCGTTTTTCTGAAAATTATTGCTTTCATGATAAATCTGAAGAAAGATCTAAGCTGCGGTTCATTTATATTATAGATATAGGTGGACGTATATCTTAAAAGAATAAGGCGTTATTGGATATAAGTTGTCAAAAACTCAAAGCATTTGATACTTCATACATAAGCTAGCAGTGTTTAATGACAATAATCAGAGGTCATACTTTAACAATAAAAGATGCATGTTTCTGTCTTTTTATGCTTTTCTCTCTCTATAGAACGAGTGCTTGAGTGGTTACGCATTTGAAGCAAATAAATATGATTTATGAAACTTGTTTCAAACTATTACACTAACTTTTTCATATTATATAAATTTTATGTTACAAAATTCACAGTAATAATTTATGAAAAGAATAAAAAAAAGTCTTCATTCCTACAGGAAATATTTGGTCTTCAATATATTTATTTTCGTTATCCTAAATTTCTGGTTCTAATTACATAGCTTAACAGTTATTAAGTTAATTCATAGACAATATTTAGTCAAAAACTATAAAATTTCAAATATTTTAGTCTTTATGTTAAAAAATATGTAATAAATTTCAAAAGCAAAATTTAGCTACAGTAAAAGTGCATATATTTCACGCATCTTCTCACACAATTTCCTTTTATTTCAAATATTTATTCATGAATAACGTACTTCCAGGATGCTGAAAAATACTAAACTTTTATTTTATCACTTTCGGAAAAAATCTGTGCACATAAAATGTCCATGAGTTATTTTTTTAATATGTGCAATATTGATTTGAAACTTACCATTTATTTCTGAAAGTAAACATTATTTTAATAACTAATAAAATGATAAAAATAGTAGTGTTGGTCTATGAAAATTGAACAATAACCTGGTTTTATTGAAATCATACTCCAATATGGTGCTAAAACTGAGTAATGAATCTTATATATAGGTTATTCATTTTTTTTGTGTCACCTAACGCTAAACTGAAGAAAATTGTGGGTGGCTTCAAGAAAAGAATTAGTTAAGGTTTGAACTTACATTGATAGTTTTTCTTAACAACTATTATACTTCTGCTTTTTCATCAGGAATATAATTCTGTTAATTTAGGATGAAATATATTAAAAAGATGTACTACTTTCTATATATTTTCTAACTAGTGCAAATTTTAAATTTTGTATGAAACGAAACTCTGTTGTTTTAAATATTTGCAGCTATTCAAATAAATTAAGTTTATGTTTTACACTTTTAAAAGTAATGGTTAGAGAAGGGAATTAGATGATAAAATGTAACCTCCAATCATATTTTATCATTCGCCGCCTTCTCTCTCTAGTGGTCAGTTTAAACGACTACGGATGGGGAGGACCTGAGTTCGAATCCCGCCTCGGGCATGGATGTACTTTCTTTCTCTCCATGTTTCTTGTCCTTTCCTGAGATGATGTATGAATTTGGCCTGCCCAATAAATGGGTTTGTGGTGATGTGACGTGGATAATGCTCCTCGCCTCCGTGACTTGGTTCACAGGTGCCCACCGGGTAACGCTAAATGAGTAGCAATTTCTGGCCTTGTTGTGGTGAATCACCCAGTGCCCGCCATTAATAAAAAAAACATTTTATCATTCATAAATTATACTTTAGTGCTTGATGTACATTTTATATTTTTGAAATTTTAAGAAAAACT
This sequence comes from Latrodectus geometricus, assembly GCA_026290005.1. Taxonomy (NCBI): domain Eukaryota; kingdom Metazoa; phylum Arthropoda; class Arachnida; order Araneae; family Theridiidae; genus Latrodectus; species Latrodectus geometricus. Next base: position 1,233,896 of record JAPDSC010015143.1, on the reverse strand, counting down.
TAATTCATTTTCGAGAGCATAAACATCACTGTTTTAAAACATTTTTCTTATTTTCATTGATTGTTTCATTACTTCAATTGATATATACAAATAAAAATTGATAGGAAAAAAATTTACGATAATTTCATATTTGTGATTTTTTCGAGTTCACGAGATATTTCTGTGTGTGAAAGGAAAGATATTATATTTCCCCATATAACAAATTTCAAATTTATATTCTTTTTTCTATGAAAACAGTTGTTTTCACTTTTGTTGTCTGCAGATATATCGACCAAATAAGAAATCGGATAATTTTATCAAGTCATGGAAATTATTGATAAAATTTTCGAGTGATTTTAATTTGGTAATTCCTTTTAATATTTAATTATAGCCAACATGTTCAAATTTCTCTTCAAATATTAAACGGATTATAGAAAGAATCGAAACTTTACGACTGTGTTACAGAAATTTTTATTTGATAAAACGTATAAATAAATGGCTCATGATTGATACAATTAAGATGCTTCGATATAGATTGGTGAGTTTAAGCAAATTTTATGCTTCTGTTGTCGAAACTGATAGAATTTATTTTAAATGCATATTTTTTAAAACCTTTGATGTTAATCAAGTATTCTCTACATAACAAAGATATTTCCACCTGTGTAGAAATATTTTGGCAATATCTAAAGAAGCACTTTAAAATTTTGAATCAATATTTATAATCATTGTAATATTTTTTAAATTATAAAACAAACTTTAGGAAACAAAAATAATAATAACGCATTGCTATAGAAAGTAATATAATTTCTTTACTAAGAATATTTCATTGATACCCAGAATAGCATATATTTGCATTAATCTCTGAATGATAATTATCTTCAAGTAAACCTATCATTTAACTTGGAAGATATTGGGATCATAACCTATTTCAACTTTAGTTACATTAATGATTTTAATGATACGCTTTTAGACACACGACGGATCTATGGTTACGTCGGGATTCGAACTCAAGCTCAGAGGTGATCATCAGTTAAAAAAATTCACAACATTTTGGATTTATAAGTAAAATCATTCAAGAAGTCTGAAATCTAGACTGATAAATAGTCTCAAATATAAACCTTTTACAGTCTGAGTGCAGGGAAGATGATATCAATTTGTCTATCTTATTTATAAAGGAATGCATCGAATAATTCTTTTTGAAAGCCTGAAATCTTGACAAGAATGTGTTGTAAAAGTATTTATTGCAAGAAAATTTCAACATTGACTTAGCTTAAAACAACATTCAGTGTGCTTAGAGATTGGCAGACGAAAAAAAAAATGCTTCCGAACGAAACCATTTTGTTGCAAAGAAAATGGTTTCACATCATGATAATTGAATTGAAGTTGTAGGTGGTCGAAACCATATCAAACAGCACAAATCCATTCAAAAAGTCTCGCATTTATTTATTTGTGAATCATCTCTTTTAAGTTATCAAAGAATAAGATCTGTTATCGAAAGAATAGTTATTCTTTTGTCAAAAATATGTTCTTCTTGAATTCAAATCCTGATTCCTTCAAATAAATTTTCGATTGGTCATGAAAAGGACATTTCATTTTATGAAGTCTAATAAAAAAATAGCATTTTTAATAATATTAAATAATAACAATATTTGAAAAGATGAATTACTATCAAGGTGTTCGGTAGACGAATAATGAATGATAAGGAACTTTTGCATTATGTGAACAATTTCATAATTATTAACTCATTCATGAAAAGACTAATTATTTATTTTTTCAAACATTAACATCTTTTGGTATGTATACATACATGCAAATAAGATAAGGTAAAAAATAGTTGGAAAATTGATAATAGAAATGACACAAAAATTTGAAAATCAATTATAAGATAAAACTTTGCAAATCAAATATAAAAAGCTTCATCAGGGATCAGCTATTCAAACAAGATAAACACTTTTTTCTAACTTGTCAGAAGGTCCAAAATCTTCCCCAAACGAATGTAGATCAAAAAACCAAAGAAAGCAAAACTCAAAGTAGTGAAAGGAAACGTGAACAAAAATATCAAAATAAACCACTCAAATTTAAAGTAAAATATCAAGAATGGAGTGCATCAAAACATTTATTTATTTAAATTGGAATAAAAGAGTAGTTGTTATAAAAATAATTTAAAAATTTAGTAGTTTAAAATTTTCTGAGGTAAATTTAAAGTTGAAAAGTAGTTTTGATGTGATTCTGTGAAGTTAAAGTAGAATTAGATTAAAATATTAGTAGGATTCTTATTAGAATTTTAATGTTTGGATAGCCCTTCTTTTGTAAAAACTATGCATTACTTGAATCTTACAAGTGATTTCTTTACTTTCCACATGATTTGAAATAAATTTAATAAGAATATTGTTATTTATAAGTGTGTAAGTTGATTTCTAATAAATATTTAACTATTGAAAGTGTAATTCATTGAAGATAACATTCTTGTAAACTTATAGAGCTATTTGATTTCCAGTAAATTAATATACTAATTTAAGTCATTAGTTGATTAGTTTTATTATAAATATCAGTATAAGTAATAGAGATTTCACAATATTAATAAAAAATCTAAGAACTCACTATTATTATTCAATTAATTAGTTTTAATAAGGGAAAATTCAGTAAGATAAATTAAATGAAAAAGTCATTAAATTCTAAATTATTAAAAATAATAAACACGTCAAATAAATGAAAATCATAAGCAATTACAAAGAAATTTTTTTCAAAGTAATATAGAAATAAATTAGCCAGTAGACTTGAAAAATTAGAAGGCTATTTTATATCAAAACTGTGATATATTTATTGGTATTATATTTTATATCTATTTAATAATTTTTGCATATTATATTTTATATTGTTTACATTTCCAATGTGAAACACGTGTAAATTATTCTAATGCTGAAGCATAATAGTTTGAATTATGTTTAATAATGGAAGACAATTTCCAACATTGTTAAACTGTTATAGCTTTATTAGGCAATGTTAAAAAAATGGAGAAAAATGCTTAATTCTGTAATCATTCTTTTTTTGTGAAAAGCTTCATTTAATTAAAATATTTTATATTTCTTAAATATAGAAAATGTTCACCACTATTTTGAAAGCAGATATGATTTTGCTAAACAAAGACTTATTTCCTATTGTTAGAGTTTCTAACAAAATTTCTTTGATTGTTTCAATTCATTGGTGTTTACAGAACTTTCCTTTATAACTTCGTCTTCCAGGTAGTTCTCAAAAAAGTGTTGCCCGGTGAATTTGGTGATCAGAAGCCTATCGAAAGGTACCAAAGAGTTCTTTAATTGTTGGCCTGTGTGAAGTAGCTTCATCTTACTGAAGTCCTTTTTCTCCAGCAATGCAATAAAATATATCTTGGTACACTTTGGAATTAATGGATATGTCACTGTTGTCATTCATAATCTTATGAAATGAGTTTCAAAAATAAAAAAGTCAAAAAAGCAAATAATTTACACGAATCCTTTAAAGAATCCGATAAAATATTGGTTATGATGTTCAAAAATGAATTCGCATTTATAAAGAGAAAAAAATGATATCTGCATGTTTAATATAGATATATAACTAACGTTATTAAATATCTTGCTACAAATAAATATGGATGTAGTTAACTTAAAAACAAACGGTACTTTATCACCCTATATGACGTGTATGGGTGTACACATTTGAGGCATCATGATAAATTATTGCCATGCATGTTTGTACCACCTACTTAATGAGTCATTGAGATTTCATTGAAAGCACAGCAACTTAATGCTAAAAAATCTTTATTTTAGCTCAAAGTCTCTGAAACAAATGTTGCTTAGTTTGCAATCAGATATGATCTAAATTTTAATATGTATTGAAATTAAGATCATATCTGATTGCAAACCAGGAATATGGAACTTTATATCAACCAAACATGTTAGATGTTCAATGTAATTGTCCATGAAAGAACCTTATATGATTCGTTAAACTAATTATAAATATCTTGTTACCCATGAAAAAAATCTCAATTTGTTGAAATCTCATTTAATATTGTTTGATGTTTTCTGAATATGGATTATGAATTGCCTTAGTAAAAAAAAAATAATTGGAGAAAGTAGTGGAATAAGAGGCAACAAAAGGGACAACAATAGCCTCTTTCAGTGCTTTTGCTCTGGTATTTCACATGATGAGTTGCGCTGCTTCATGAGTTAGTTTCTTTTGATTTCTGACTTTAAAAGGTAGGTAAATCATTTGAAGCTGTTGTTCTAAGTTATACATCATAAATTTTTGCTGGTAAAAACTTCCATTTTTACCTTTTACGCTAATAAATAGTTAAAAATTGCATTGCAAGTAAAATAAACGCAATTATTGTGAATTTGCATTCAAGTTTGTGTAGCAAACTTCCAGAGCTTTCCAATAAAAATTGTTTTAAATCACTTTCATTATGTATTGAATGTCAATGAATTTATTAAAACCATGTATCTTTAGTACATGAAAGCTTAAAATATACAGAAAATAAATTCATCAATAATTGCTGTCTTGAAACGAATAAAAAAAAATAGAAATAGAGTAGAATTGTTTCAGTATGTAAACCAAGACAATTGATGGGGAAAATTATCAACGAAGAACTGTAGTGAAAAGGTTAAGGATACTTCCTATTTCTATATTTCAATACAATTTCTTTCATTACTATAAACTTTAGTTTTGGTTCAGTAACTTTGATATATATGCCATCAAAAAAGCTGCCCAAAATTATAAATATATGCTAACCATATAAGAATAATAAAACATCGTGGGCAAAAGTTTACCTTGCCAGGTAAACCATATTCAGGTAAACATTTTTAAAATTAAACTATTTCTGTAATCGTTCAGTTAATTTCAGTCAAAGAAAATTTTTGTATGTATTTACACTATGAATAATAAAAATTACTCATAATGCACAGAAGGAATTTATTCCTTAAGTAGAGAACAAAGAAAATTTTAGATTTGCATTGCAATGTTACACAAATAAAAAAATTTTTAAATTTTAAATGTGTAAAAAATATTATGTTTTTAGAAGTGACTAATTAATGTTTAAAAATAAGTATTGCAAATAATTACTTAATAGATACCTCAAACAATGTTGGTATACATTATAAACCTTTCTATTATAAGCTCAACAGACTGTAAGTCTCTAGTATGGTTGGTTGGAGCAGTCTGGTTTTCCCTTTTGAGACTTGGTGAGTTGAGTTCCGTCACTCTTTGCGCACCAGCAGAATTTATCTCTGCACTGAATCTGAGCGTATTTACCATCTTCGGTGCATCTTGGGAGGAAAGCCGACGCATCTTCTAAAATTATGAAAACAGGAAAATGAATATAAGTTTGATTTTTTAGGTGTATACGAAAATTTTATGTTTCAATTTGGAATAAAAATTTTCTTTTCTTTTTCATGTATATTCTAGTCTGGAGCTGCAAAAGTTAGAAAACTATTTTAAAGATTCAAATGTGTTCCTTAGAATTTTGATATCGCATTCTATATTTTTTTAAAATAATCCTTAATTTATAAACGTTTAAGTGTTTCCTATTATGTAATATTATACTATATAGTAATAAAAGGAATGCACACACACAGACATATATATATATATATATATATATATATATATATATATATATTGTGTTACAAAAGAAAAAGAATTAAAAGGTGATATTAGTTGATTCTCAATAATTTCTTTGTTACACTCATAGAACCAATTTAAAATATAATTATTGATGCATATAAATTACAGGATAAATAATATTTTATAATGAAATATTGTGTTAGTATTTTCATTATTTATTTTTTCCTCGTGGTTTACTGTTATCATTTTTATACATTCCTCCATGGCTTTAATGATTTTACAGAGTGTACGTAATAAATAAGCACACTTTTATACTAATTGAAAAACTAATAACGAATCGAATAGATTGTTTATTACTGTTTTAATGATGATTCTTAAGTGCTTCTGAAATTAATGTTATAAGTAACGTGTAGAGGTGAGATATGACATTTTTATGTTCTTGTAGGATCATTTCAAAAGCGTATCAAGAATATTCTGACAAAACATCTCAGACCTTCCTTAAAAGAGTTCATAAAAAATAATCAAATTCAAAGTTTTCAAAGGATCATGGTTGCATGCACATCACTGTTAAATGCATGAGACTTCGCTTAGTGCAACATAATCAATGTTGCCAGACAAATTCACCTGATATTTTCTTTTAGCAAGAATCTTAATTATTTATCTGTTCTATCTTAACTATTGTATTAATCTTAATTATTTATTATTATATTTTTTATAAAATAGTTTTAAGGAATTCATTGTCAATATTTCAGAATAGTTGTTAATATCTTTAGAGGAAAGAGAAAAAATACAAGAATGCAAGAAACTCAAACTCTTAGATTCATACCATACATATCTTTATGTTTATCATTTGGTTAATTTTTAACATTTTGTAACAAAAATGTGTTTAGATTTAAATTTTACGTTATAATTAATGATTATTAAATGAAAAGAATTTATTAAAAGTTTTTCAGTTTATAACAACAAGTTCGATTTTTAAAATTTTTCAATGAAGAAAGCTTGTATAATCAAACTATAGCTTTTAAAAAATACCAAGCAATGTAAAAAGTAACTATAGAGAATATTCATGTTTAATTTCATTTCAAAAAGGTTTACTATTCAAGTAATTCGAATATTTGAGGAAATTTTAATTTACTTAAAAAAGTTTATTACAAGTTTGTTTAAATTTTTTTATATTCATAATAATTCACCGGCTAGAAAAATTGAAAACAAGATAACAAGATTATGAAAACAAGATTATGTAAATAGTTGTGTATCAGAAGCACACCAGAAAAAATAAACATGCACTATTAAAACAAAAAAGGACCTAGTTTGTTACATAAGAATTTCTGCATATTTCTTAAAATTTTGTCGTCTGTTTTCAACATTTTGATTCTAATTTTCAGAATAAATGTTAATATTTTTTTTAATTAGTCTTTATATAGAAGACTGAAAACGTTTATCAGTATCTGTATTTAAATATAATTTAAATACAGAATACGAAGTACTTATAACAATAAAACTAGTGTAAAATAAAATTCATTTATAGATATTTATGTTATTGGAAAAATCCTGAAAAACAAAATAACATTATAAAAATGATGAAATTTTTCTAAATGTTATTCCAACATATTTAAGTTAGTCCAGTAGGATATAGAACTAAGAATTTCTATGAAAAAATTTCATGTAAAAGTTATTATACTGCTAAATTTATCATATTTATCAAACATATGCTGTTAAAATCTTTTATACATATTTACATTTAGCATTATACAACAAGTTGATATAGAAAAGGAAAATGTTATAACAAAAATTAAGAATTTTTTTACGTTTTTAGAAATGCTAATGGACTATCCGATTTTTATTCTTTTGTTTTAAAGTTCGAAACTAAATTGCTTTCTTGAAATCCTTATGTTAAAATGTACCATATGTATGTGTGTGTATTTCCCTGACATTAAAATTATATTAAGCGCAATGGAATTTTATTTGAATAACATATGACCATTTTAGTTTTTTTTGTATGCAATAATTACAAATTATTTTAAATATATCCTATCCTTCCATCAATTATATATCTTGATTAGGTTAATTCTAAAATTTAGAATCAAGTATATAGGTATATACATTTATTTTTGATATAATAATGATAGGATAATTTTAAAGAATTTTTTCTCAATTTTTCTCATAAACAGAAAGATTTTTTTTAATTTTAACATTATTTGAAAACGGAACAATTTTAGTGAAATTTAATTTTTAAATATATCACATAATTATACTTCATTTAAAAATGATTTTTAAATGTATAATTTAAGTTTAGGCAAAATTTTACAGACTGAAAAATGTTTTTTGGTAAGAGCAATAGGAACTGAAACCTGTAAGAATTTATTCCGTTCTGGCTTATATATATATATATATATATATATATATATATATATATCAATGATGACACATTATTTTTTTATATTTTATGATATATTGTGACTTGAATTACCTTCTGTTAAAATTTTACTATTTAAAGCCTACAGAAGGTATTATTTTTAACCTATTAAGCAGTTGATCAATAAAGATTTAATAGCAATCTATTATATTGAAATCATTATGGCGCTTTGTCAAGTAAGTAATAATCAAAAGATAACTACGCTACAGTCTATATAGGAGAGTTTTTACTTTTATCAAGACGTTTTATTTTATTTAGACTCATTTCTTTATAATGTGCTATCAACAAAATTCTTTTTTTTCAGCGAAGCATTACGAATTTGCAAATTGGTATACCAATTTTTAAAATTTGATTCTTTTCTCAACTGCAAGTAAATTTAAATTACCTAATTGATTTTGTGCAAAATAAGTTCCATTAAAATAATGTATTATTTTAAACTTTTCCTATAATGTAAAATATTTGGAATCCGTTTAATTTATTGAAGGCGGCTTTTGAAAACACATTTAAAAAATTTTAAGTAAGACTGCATCAGTTTATTTGTATCTATTAGATTCTATTTTCTACATTAAATTTAATTCAAATACTCTATTGGTTGGACCAAACATTTAGATTGACAGTATCCAAGCCACAAGGTGTGTCTTGGTTAAGTGGTCAGTTTAACCCCCAGTATTTAGTTTCCAAGCATATTTGTTATTCAGTCCACTGAAGACTGGGATATCATAAATGCGTGGCTCCAAAACTTTTGATGAATAATTTGTCTTATATTATAGGAAAAATTATTCGTATTCTTAAATATTGTACACTTCAAATAGATAGTGCAGCATGTTTCATATCAAAATTATATTAAAATAGCCCAATTTATAGTTAAAAATATTAATAATTCTCAGTTATAAAACTAAGTATAATATTTCAAGTTATCAATATTGTGTGTATGTGAACAAATATAAATCTTATACAAAATTTTAAAAAACTACTGGAAAAAAGAAACATAAATAAATGATTACTTCCGAAATCTATTTTTTGAATAATTTGCTTTTAGAATATTTTTCAAGAGGTTCCTATATTTTCTTAGAATTTAGGTTTAAAGAGAACTTTTTTCGATTATCTAGCATAACACCAAATAATTAATGTGTAGTAAAAGTTACGGTATTGTAATAAAAGCGTAGTATTTAATCTCTAAATGTTGAAATACAGCCTAATAATTTTGAAATAATAAAGAAAAATTCATTGTAGAATGTCTTTGTATCAAATGTAATCTGCTGTTTGTAAGGAATGCAAATCTGCAGTGAAAAATATGAATTAATAAATAATTTATCAATAAAATCGAAATCTCTGTTCCATTTGGTATATAGAAAAATAGTAAATAAACCTATAATCTTTGAGTGTAAAATTTAATGATTACCTAAGCAAAAGTAAAATCCCACTTAAGCGTTATTTTCTTAATTTTGTTGACTATTAACAATAATTTCAGTTTATTCTTTCTCAAATGCATATTTTTTCTTACTTATTTGACTATGAAAAATAATGAGACTGAAATGAAATTCTCTCTTTTTACATTTTTCTTATTCCCCTGTGAATATTTCCTAAATCTTCAGAGTTACTCTCGTGCGATTCTAAAAAATGTCAAACATTGTCCTTCGTGCTTATTTTGATTCAATAAAGAATTGCTGTATCTTTAGCATACCAAAATTCTTTCAAAAATATTAGACAGTAATAAACATTCACTGCTATTATTCTTTCATTTTCTATAAACAGATTATTGACATTATTATCACTTATTGAATCAAACCTTTGCTCCATAAGTGAATAATCTTAGTTTCAGTTTGTAATACATGCACAGAACACTATGATACATAAAGCATTTTTAAAGACAAACGTGTAAAATAGTCTTAGGAAGTATATTAAGGAAACTCATTCACTCTAATATATGTGCTTACACCGAGCCTAGAGTTGGGTCTCTACCTGCTGAGGGGAAGCAAGCAGAAGAATACATGATCTGCCATAATTTCACTTAGAGGACATTGTAACCACGACCTGTTTAACAACTATGCATTATATATGTAAATGCTGATGATAAAAGTGCAACATTAAACACCTCTTTCACTCCCACTAATGAAACTTCTAGTCTCTTTTCATACTGAGTTTTGAAACGAGCCTTTTTATTTCCTATTTTATGCTTTCCTACATATGCGATGATGTACTCTACAATTAGACTATCACAAATTTAGATCCCCTATCAAAAAATATTTTCGATACATTTCTTATTTATTTCTATAACTTAAATACTTAACCCCATGCGCTTTTGTAGATTATATTAATAAACTGATAGGGCTGCGGCAGCCTAGTTGGTTAGGGTGTCAGCCTCGCAATCAATAGGTTGTGCATTGGATTCCCAACTAACTAATAACCTCCGTGATCACTAATGGTGACTGGAACACATAAAATATGTCGTGGTTACAATGTCCTCCATCTTCTCATTCCAAATTAGTATCTCTGGGGGTGTGAGGAGCCGAGCTTGGCTTCATATCTCTAAATTGAATGACTCAGATGGTGCTGCCATCTTTGAGCCAAAGTTGTACTTCCAACCTGGAGAGAGGGTGCTCTGCTCAAAAACGGAAAACGCTCTTTCTGACTTCATTCGCTCATTACCAGAAGGATGGGCTTGGCTTCGCCAAGTGTCATAAGTAATAATAATAAAGTGATGGATCTTTTTTTGAAGGAAAATAAAATTCAATATTTCAATTTTTTCTGAAAAGATCCTTGACTGTAATTTATTATCTGGGAAAGTAATGTGTAATTAGAAATATCTCATTATATGAAATGGATTTAAACAAATAAAGAGACTAGCAAATAATTGTACCAAATTTAAAACTTTTATCTAAACAAATTTTTGCTTTCTTCAAAATATTTTTAAATTATCGGTAAAATGTTTTCTGTAAAAGCTCATAAATATAGGTTCATTTACGCTTGTTAAATGAGAACGTTATAAAAATGTTGCAATCATCAGATAAATGCCCTCACAAAAGAAGCGCCAATGATTTCTGCTTTGTAACAGAAGGAGTTCATTCTGCTCCCACCTAATGCCAATCTATTTGTTAATGCTGTTGTTAGATAACATGTTTTCAATACATTAATAAACGTTCTCGAAATAAAAATTAATTTAGATTAAAATATCAAAATTAAAACCTATGAAAATGAATATCATACAAATTCAGGGATAAAAAATTATTCCTTTTATTATTGTAAAGTAATATCAAAAATGAAAATCGAAAAAATAAATTCCTTTAAACGCAATATTATAAAAAAAACATACCGAATTGGTTTCAATGAACTCGCAAGAATTTTTTTATTTTGTTAATTTTTATATTTTATAAATATTCAATATATATTTCTTCAAAAACCTATTTTACTTGATAGTTTCTAAATGATCATTTTTTTTTCACTACTCATGATGACAATTTTATATAAATAGGCTTTTTTGTAGAATCTAGTGATATAGATTTATAATTTTCAGATTTAATTTTGAAACTAATATATTTTCAGATAATAAAAAAATTAAATTATAGGTTTCTTAATACGTGTTTTTCATCCATAAGCTATAAAAAATTCAAAGTTCCTCAACAAAAAATTTATTTCTTAAATTTATCCCAAGTATAATAAACTATATTCAAGTAACACTTGAATAACACATAATATAAATGAATAAAATAAATAAGTAACACTTATTTATTTTATTCATTTATATTATGTGTTCAACCCAATTAAGAAATGTTTATTCAACATTTCTTAATTGGGTTGATTCAATTTTCCACTATTTTTCTTTTTTAATTACTGCCATTTTTGATATTTCAAATTATTATGATTACAGGAAGGATATCATTGTGTGCGTTAACATTGTCACTTTCAATTAGAATCTTTAAACTTCTGTTACCTCACAAAGAACATTCTAATATATTTTGAAATGATATGAAAGTTTCAAATAATTTTGTGTTGCCACTAACAGTAAAACATGAAAAGTATTTATGTAATTTAAAATATTTTCAGAAAGTAAAGTATTCAATTGTAATTATCAATTAAAAATGAAAATACTTGTGATTATCAATTTCTAATTAAACCAATT
>JAPDSC010015143.1:1191485-1216783 GCA_026290005.1 Latrodectus geometricus | reverse complement strand
TTTTGTTTAAAATGAATGAAGTGAAATTAAAATGAATTTTATGCATTAAGATATTTGGAATCAAACCCCTAACACCCTGTATATATACAGGGTGTTTTTTAAACATTCAGCAAAAATTTGTTTCTTTTTGGTTCTACTTTAAGTTCCCTTTCTATTGGAGGTTTTAAAGATTGGAAGCACCTCGCTAAGATTTTAAATCAACATGAAACCTCTAAAAAACATATCGAAAGTCAAAAGTCTTGGATTGAATTAAGTCAAAGAATACAGTACTCTAAAACGATTGACAGTCATTTACAAAGACTTATTACCGCAGGAATAAATTATTGGGGCGAGGTGCTTCTACAAATTGTTTCAACAAAAAAATGCCTCTCAAAATTGTTTAGCCCTCCGAGGTACAAGTGACAAACTTTACGATTTTGGTAAAGGTAATTTTTTACAAATTATTCAATTACTTGCTCAGTTTGATCCAGTAATGGAAGAGCATATCCGCAGAGTGCTTAAAAAAAAGAAGCTAAAGTGCACTATCTCGGAAAAGAAATTCAAAATGAATTGGTTATTCTTTTAGCTGAAAATATAACATCTCATATTATTACTGATATTAAAAAAGCTAAATATTATTCAATAATTCTAGATTGCACTCCTGATGTCAGCAAGATCAAGCAAATGACCGTTTTAGTAAGGTATGTATCCATTGACAAGTCCAATCCCAAGGAGGTTTCCATTAAAATTAATGAAAGCTTTATAGGCTTTCTTCCGGTTGAAAGATCGACTGGATATGAACTTTCAGCTCTAATACTTAAAAGACTTGAAACATTGAGATTGAATTTGCAGGATATGAGGGGAGAGGCTTACGATAATGGGGTCAACATGAGAGGCAGTAAATCGGGAGTACAATCTAGAATAAATGCGTTAAATCCAAGAGAGCATTTTACCTTCCATGTTGCAGCCACTAATTAAACTTGGTAGTTAATGACGTGGCAAAAGCATAATTCGAAACCGCCAATTTTTTTTAATATAGTCCAAAAAATATATCTTTTTTTTTTCCTCATCAACTTTTCGATGGACCATATTATTAAAATATGTTTCCGGACTTACTTTGAAAACTCTAAGTGGTACTCGTTGGGAAAGCCGAATAGATGCATTAAAACCACTAAGGTATCAATTAGGAGGGATATACGATGCTTTACTTACTGTTTGTAATAACTCGGAGGTTGACAACTCTATAAAAGTTGAGGCATCTGGACTATTAAGTTGTGTCAAACAATTTAAATTCTTATGCTGCATTGTAATTTGGTACAAAACCTTAAATTGTATCAATCCTATAAGTAAGCTCTTGCAGACAAAAGACTATGATTTACCATCTGCTATGGAGCTCTTGAAAATTTGTAAAGATTTTTTCAAGCATCTTAGATCGGACAGAGCCTTTAATGAAATGCTTTGCGATGCTCGAAAACTCGCAGACGAAATTGACATAGCAGCTAATTTTGAGCTCACCCAGCTGCGTCATAGAGTTCGAAGAAGGAATGTTAATTTCGACTATGAGGCAAAAGATGATCCAATAGAAGATCCTGCTTTGAAATATAAGGCAGAATTATATTTTTTTTTACATTAGATAAAGCAATCAATGCACTCGAATCCAGGTTTGATTTGATCAGTACCCACAGCAACTATTTCCAATTTTTTTACAATATTTCTGATTTAAAAGATATTCCTCAAAACGACATATAAAGTATTGTAAAGATTTAGAAACAGTGTTGACTGATGGGAATTCATCAGATATAAACTCGCTTGACTTGGCAGACGAGATAGTAGCTGTTTTGGCTTTGCTAAACAAAAAAGAAAATCCAGTTGAGATTTTAAAATTCATATCGAACATGGATTTTGCTCCGAATCTTGGTATAGTTTTAAGAATATTGCTGACTCTCCCAATAAGTGTGGCAAGTGGAGAAAGGAGTTTCTCCAAATTCAAATTAATTAAAAAATTTTTACGCTCCACAACTACCGAGGATCGACTAAACGGCTTAACAACAATAGCCGTCGAACATGACCTGGCAGAAAAAATTAATGTTAAAGAAATTATAAAACAATTTTCAGAATTAAAAGTGAGAAAAAAAACACTTTTAATTTCAACTCTCGGATTAAATGCATTTTTAATATGTAATACAGTTTTATTATTTAGTGGTTTTATAATTTGTTTTACTTTTTTTTAAATATCTATTTTTATAATAGATATTTAAAAAAATTATTATTTAGGGGTTCTGTATTTTATAATTATGCACCAGAAATAACTCTTTCCTTTTTTTCTGCGCAACTCTAATTTTAATTTAGTGCCAAAAACATAAATAAATAAGTTAGTATTTTTTGCTAATCAAAACTTCAACATTGATGATGATTGCAATTTTTTTACTCATTTTATTTTACCATTAATTGTGGAAAGGGTTTAGGTTCTCTTTTAATTTTTGTTATAAAGGGGCGGCATTTTACCTCATTGCCCGGGGCGGCGAAGCTGCTAGCGCCGGCCCTGATTGCTGAGAATGCTTGAGATATGGTGAAAGAAGATAGCAAGGAAAAATGTTGTGATGGCATCCAACAGCACTCTTCCTGCTATCTAATTTACAGGATTTTAAAAGGGTAATGTATGGTATTTTCTGGATATAAATGCATTCTAGAAACCTACAGATTTGATATCCAAACGAATGAGGTCCGTTATTCGTGCAAAAAGTGGTCCAATAAATATTGATCTTAGTTTTCTAATTCAGTGGGCACAGTACACTCAAAGACAAGACAATCTGAACAATTATTTGGATTTTAATTTCGGAAGATGCCAGAATGATGCTATTATAACATCTCCAAGAAATATATTTAAGAAACCTAAATGAGAGAGATTTTCATAAAAAATTTATCTCATTTCAATCAAAGAAAGAAATTTCATATGTTTACATTATATCAATTTATTCTTTAAATAAGGTATAAATAGTCTTAAAAGTTTTAGATTTATGTTGCTTTGTTTTTCTATAAATATTCCTTAAATTTTAAACTTGTAACATTATATTTTAAGTACGGTTAATTAATTAATGAGGTTATGGAATAAGTGTGTTGTTTTGTAAAATAACTTAAAAAGAAGCAATGTTTGTAGATATGCTACTTTATTATAAGCTCAACAGACTGTAAGTCTCTAGTATGGTTGGTTGGAGCAGTCTGGTTTTCCCTTTTGAGACTTGGTGAGTTGAGTTCCGTCACTCTTTGCGCACCAGCAGAATTTATCTCTGCACTGAATCTGAGCGTATTTACCATCTTCGGTGCATCTTGGGAGGAAAGCCGACGCATCTTCTAAAATTATGAAAACAATAAAATAAATAAATGTTTGAAAAGGAAATTATCATATTTTAGATAATAATTTTAACCAGGAATTTTGAATAAATTCTGTTCGCTATTATATTAAGACTGATATTTTGGAACCATGTATAAGGGAAAAATAAATTGTTAGATTCAAAATGACCATTAACATCAAATTTTGAACCTTTGCTTGATTTCAGAAACCTACTTTCTATACTGATGTTCACAATTTAATATTAATTTACATATGTGGTTCAATATTTTGTATCATATAAATAAAATATTTTTTACCTTTTATATTCGTTCGTTAGTTTTTGAATATTTTCATAACCTTAATTAATTCTAGAACTATTAAGATCAAAATTTTATATTATATTTTCTTAGTTTTTGCTTTTATTATTAATATTTTATTTTGATGACAAATATTATTTTATACGTGCTATTTCCATAGCTCTTGAGTTTTAAAAGTCTTAAATTTAGAGTAAATTGTATGCTTAAAATTGACATTTATAGCCTCTAGAAATTAATAATTTTCCTTTTGTGTGTCGGTTACAATGCAAATTAAATTCGAATGTTTTATATCAAACTTAATATAATATCAATTCTTCTGATTTATCATTATTTATTTATAAAAAAGAGCCTATATAAAACATGAGGTATCCAAAATCTATTACCCTATTTCTATTCAAAATATTAGCAATAACCCTAATTAACTACAAATTATGTTTAATCATAATGTTAAAACAACGGAACAGATTATCATTCAGTTTTATAACATTATTAAAAACTATTTTATTGTAAGTATTTAAATTAAACTTAATGTAGATTACTTTAATGACCAGTTTAGCAGATGCAACATGAATTACCAAAGTACCAGCAGTGTATGAAAAGCCTTTAGAAATAATTTTGGAAGATAGCTTACGTTCCTTTTATTTGATAACTTTCCAATATCAAAAAAATGTTTTTGTGCTGAATTTAATTTGTATAGAGAACTCCGATAAGATTGACTATTATATGTAATCCATTGCTTTAAGAATTATTTTGTTAGCTTACATGTAATTTATGTGTGTAGATAAGCCCAGATTAGGTTTCATATAAATTACTGAAAGTTAAATCTAAAAATATGTAAATTTTTATTATTATGTAAATATTTCTATTAGGTACTTTATATTTATTAGGTATTTTATATGATATAAGCAAACAATCAGGAAAAATGTTTTTCATAAGGACAAATGTAAGCAAGAATTTTCGTTTCAAGCTGATCGTATCGCTTTTATTCATCTTGTTTTTTATGTAGTCTATATACAGATACAGAATAAAAATTTAATTCACAATAACGGTTTTTAAATTTTTTTGAAAAAATACGTTTCGTTAGAGAAATGTTCTTTTTTTCCTATCATTTGACTTAAAAAGCTACCTTTTTAAGGCTAAGTTATTTTTGTTTAGATAAATTCAATAAAATTTTCGAAGAAATTTTGTTCAAATGATAAAGTCTCTCTCTCTCTTTCTCAGCAAATATCTTAATCTAGTAGTCTCTAAATATTTAGAATCAATTTAATTTTATTTACATAGCTGTTTATAACTTCGATCTAAGTCATCTAATTGCTCATATTCGTTATTTTGAAAAGCATGAAAACCTTTCTAACAAAACTCTATCTTACACAGCAAAATTAATTAAAGTATTTCGAAAGGTTTCGTCGATGATATTTTATGGCATTAACACAATTTTTTTAAAAAAAGACACGACAAAGTGTAGTTAAAATAATAAAAAGATTTACCCATAGAAATTAATATTTTAAGTTATATTGTGTAAGAAGAAAGGATTGTAGAAAATTGTTTGTTTATAAAACTCCCCATTACTTTTTAAATTACTTGATTTGTTATGCGATATTTATTTAATTTACAATAAAGGTCTTAATAAATTTAAAATTATTGTTCATTTTTGTACTTAAATATAACAGTTCATGAGATTCAAAATATTATATCGTTTTATAGTAACAATTAAACACAAAATAGTTAATATTATAACACAGCATTTCTTTAGGATTTTTACAACTTTACTATTGAGAAATAGTGCGCAAAAAATCAACTTCAAAAGCTAATAATTATTACTTGATTTCTGCACCAGTCTCCTCTGAATTTTGCATGCTGACTGTCCGGCTGCTATAACTAGAAGACAGCAGAAAGCCAAAATCAAAAACAGCCTCATGTTCGTTAGCTATAAAATTAATTTCACATTTTTAACAAATTGGCAAATTTCCGAAAATTGGCAACATAGTTAAAGAAAATATTATAAATATTAATTAGCAATAAAAATCAGAATAGTGCCTCTTTTATTTAGCTTTCACTGAAACAAAATAAGCCTGCTATGATGAATTAAGACAATTATGAGATTTAACTACTTATTTGGAGAGTATTAATTAATCATTCTTGTGTAGTTAAATTTTAAACTAGTAACAGTAAAAGAAAGCAGCACGACTATTATTTGAATGGCTACTTTATTTATTAGATGCAGAAGAAAAATATCCGGGCATTGTTAAAATTAAAAAAGATCTGATTTTGTGAAATGAGAATTTCTCTATTCTCTTAAGTTTTATTAACTTTTTGATGTTTTACAATTATTAATTGTATATTATCATTAATTGCATTAATTAATTATTATTAGTAATTATGTACTATTATTAATACCATATTAATTGTTAACAATATTTTGAATTTAATCTACAGAAAAATGACACACTGTACAAATATTATATATGCTTGAAAAAATTAACAAAAGATAAGTGCAGATGATAAATACAATTTCGAAAGAGATTTAAAAAATGTATGCCAAAATAATGTTAGATAAGCCTGATGAAAAATTATTATTAGTACTCTAAATTAACTTCAATTTTTTTCATAAAATTTACATTTGCCAACATGTTTAAGGTGACCCTATACAAGTTTCACTTAGATTCACCCATGAGAATTGTACAAAAACCAATTAATTGCTTATAAAGAATTGTCTTTAATATTACAGTTAGCAGAAGTGTTATACAACCAGCTGTGTAGAAAAAGGAAATCATGTAAGAAAGCTAAAAGAAAATTTTAATTTTTAAAAATGGCAATAAGTTTCCCTGTATTTTTATTCTGAAACATGAGAATGTACCAATGGGTTGAAATTTTTATATCAAAATTTCCAATTATATTTATTACTTACTGATAAATCCGAAATTAAAGTTTTATTTGGATAAAATATAGCCTATATATTGAATCGTTCGGAAAGTCCTTTCATTTTTTCCACCTAAATCAGTAATTCGCTAGTGAAAACCAACCATTTTATGAATATAAAATCATGCTACGACCACAAAGATGGTAAAAGGTATTGGACTATAGAATTGACGATATACAATTCAATAAAATATTTATTCGTTTTTCATTTGCATATAAAACGAAATAGCTTTCCGAACATCCCAATATATTATTTCAAAATTGTATAAAATACATCAATCAGTTTATATGAACATATATTTATTTTTTTAATATTTATATTATTTTAAGGACTTTTAGTCAATTTAGGTTTTTATACTCTGAAATAATTATTTTATTTTTAATATTATTTAATAAGAGAATAATTCTAATGTTTATATAAAACTGAAATTTATACTTACTATAATATTCTCCTTTGGTGAGGTGGTAAAGAATAAAAGATGAATTGTAAAAATTTATGTTGTCCTAACATATATATATACTTCTATGTTTAACGACTTTAATATTTATACATCTAACAGACTAATAAATGAATATTATTGTATTCTCAGGAGGCTATAAATATATATTTATTGGTGTTCCCAGTTCCTGGTATTCAATTTTGATTATTTCTTTTGTAAACAAATTCTTTATCATAAAGTATCCACAAAACTTTGAGTTATATTCGTATTTTATGAAGCATTTTATTTTGAATTACCTATTGATTTAAACTTAGTTTAAATCATAAAGAAGATATCTTAACCTATTAAAGTGTTGAAATAGCGTCGCTGATCAATAAAGATTAAAGAGCTACTTCATTGAAATTACACTCCATTAAGAATTAGAAATGTTTGTATTTTAAAATCGTTTATTTAACTGTCAAGTAACTAGACAATTAAAGGTTTTTCAGGAAGTAACTATTAAGGCTAACTAACAAAGCTTTTACTTTTGTTGTTCATTAAGTTTTATTTTTTCGTAACATAGACAGACTTTCTAATAATGAACAGGATTCAGTGGAGCAGAATGATTGCAATAAAATTTAAATAATCCCTTTTTTTCTATATTGCAATCAAAGCTCATTGAAGAAAATTATGATCGATATAAAATTTGCCATTTGAAATTATTTTTTATGCAGTAAGCTATTTGGAAAATTTAATAAAAAATTTTTTAATTCATAGAAAATGTATTTTAAGTATAAGTGATTCATTAAACAGGACTAGTTCAATAAATGTTTGCCTGTAGTTTGTTCTCCATGATTTTATTTTCTCATTAAGATTAATTCAATTAAACTCACTTCTCAAAATATAAATGCAAGCTTCCATGTTCGAGATGGAGGATGAAACATATCAAATGTTGAACTAAAGTAAGAAATGGTTATCATTTAACTACATTTTTAAATACTTTGTTATACATTATTATCTCATAGAAAAAAAGTTTCTTTGAAAATATGATTTTTCACACTTAAAATGGAGTGGCAGCCATTGGATTGCCAGAACTTCATGACTCCACTTATCATTTACCTGACTGTGTTTCACAACAAGTAACCTTAAGGTACAGTTCACCTGCACTACTATATATGTAAGTTTATAAAATGAAATATTTTAATGCAAATCCAAGTACATGATTTATAAAATAATTACTCTTTTGTCAGTCATCAACATTATTCTTAAAATTTCTGTTCTCACACAAAAGAAAGAAAGAAAATTGATAGTAATTATATGCTTACATGACATTTTTATTACTTAATAGGGACGTTTAGCAAATAACAAAAATAGTCTTGCATAAAATTAAATTTGTAATATAATCTAGTATAATTCGCTTTCAAAAATGAGACTTTCATAAGATCTAGCACTGATAAGTCAGGCGAATAAAATGTCATTTTAAAGGATGTTATTTTACTCAGAGAATTTTCTATGTTCTGGAGTTAAGATAAAAAAACGATAAATTAAAATTTCTAAAACTGTTATTAAATTCTGATTAAGTTCGGATGAAGTATAATAATCCGATGTTGAATGATATTGCACAATTGCTACATGAAAACTCTTGATGAATAGTTCGTCATATTTCTCGTATTCAGGTGAGGTTAAATTTCAATGAGATAGTATGAGATAGTAATTGATGTTTCACATCAGCATTTGCACTAAAAAATGATAATTTAAATAACATTATAAATATTAAACCAAAGGAACATTTTTAGAGTTATGTGAAGAAAGTGCTATAGAGATAATTGATTACGAAATTTTCCTCATTGCCAATTCAGAAATAAATGTAGAAATCATAACTAAATTTCAACTTCAGAATTTAACTGTATCTTAATTAATATTAGCTTCATATTTTATCACATATAAAGCATAATATAGTTTCCATACTTTAACAATCAATGAAACTTGGGAATTTGGCATTTAACTACTAACGCAATAAAGAGAAAATTTGATTCACGGATTTTTTATTTTACTATTTTATGAATCTGATTCTGTTAGTTAAGCTGTTAATAAAAGTGTTAGTTAGGCAATAGCATCATAACTAATTTATGATTATTCTTATTTTTTCCTTTTTCTTAAGCACCCTTTTGAGTCTTCCTAGAATAAAATTTTTGAAAACAATATTATCATAAAGTTTATGATTACATTTAAATGAGATTTACTATTGAGTCATTATAAATGCTATTAAAACCGAACTAAAATTAATGGGATCGTATTATTATAAGTATTTTATTAATGAGTCTGTATGATAAAAGAAGTATGATTGAAGCTTTGTTATTATTAATCAATGAAAATGCATTATCACCATTGATGGCATTAGAAATCTTGTGTGTCATACTTTCTTCATTTTTTTTCCACTATTATAATCATATCTGAGAATCCTTTTCAACACCTACTTTTCATAATATTGACATTCAAATAAAACTTGTTATTTATCATCAAAGTACAGAATCCAAGTTAGGAAATAGAATTAGAGATAATGTTCATAAATTTATATTTCTAAATTTTCTGTGTTGAATTCATATATTTCTTTCGTTTTCCATTCGTATTAAAGAAGCATATTATATAAGTGATAAAAGTAGAATATTTTATCTGCTGTTAATCTATTTTATAGACGCTTTTATCAATTATAAAAATTTATACCAATTATTTATGTCACTTAGATTTTCATCCTGCAGATTTACTTTTTCCTTGTTATGATTTCTGAATACATTTTTGCCAGTTTTATTTACTTTAATATAGAACTGTGGCACTACGATACATTCTTAGTAGTCTGAGTCTGGAAATAAAAAAGAATAAACAATATAAAATTAAAAAGGATATACAAAAAAAAATACAAATACTATTCAGTACGTCGAAAGAATTATGAATAAAATATTACCATCAAATAAAAAGATTTAAAAAATGTACCCTTAAAAATTTCGTTATTATTATCAAGTTTAAAATGACTAAATAAATACGAATGAGACAAGTATTTATTTCTATTGAATTGAAAGAAAAAATTGACTTTTTCACATCAAGTTCTGAATAATTTACTTCACTTTCCGACTAGAAAAACTAAATATTTTTTTTCCAGTGCCAACCAGACTGGCAGTATGGGTGCGCTGCTCCACTTTTTCAACTGAACCGCAATTCGGTATGGAATCCGACTTTCTCAGTAAACATATGCCATAGGTACCCGTTTATATGGTAGGCAACCGTTCATACTCCATTCATACAAGGAAAGAACAAAGACAGGAGAAAGAGAAAGTACATCCATGCCCGAACCGGGATTCAAACTCAGACCTCCCTATCCACAGTCAGACACACTGGCCACTACACAGAGTAGACGGCAAATATATGAATAACAAATGAATATGATTGGCTTAAAATTATTAATATTTATTTAAAAAATTATTGATTTACTCTCAAATAAATATCCCTCCTTCCAAGTTCTCATGATTTTTGCATCTCTAGTGGATAGAGGAAACTTTAAAGACATGCGTAGCATCTGTACTCCTCTGTTGAATTCTGAAGGGTATTTTCCAGTCCGAGGAATACAGTTCTATAACTTAGTGAACTTACTTTGACTGAGCGTAGTGTACAGGGAATTTAGCATCCACGGTGTAAAAAGAATGCTTGGATAGATAGCGGGCCGTATTTACGTGTCTCAAGGGAGGAAATCTACCAAGCACCCAAAAGACGAGCAGATAACAATCATCTTCTATTCATTTATTCAGGTAACCTCAGTTTTCATGCTCCGAAGAATGATGTCCTGTCGCTAGGCATAGCTTGCTGAATTTGAATGGTACTATAGATTATTCCTTCTCTTAATACATCAAACATTTTAAATCTAGGCAAATTTTACTCTCAGCTATGAAAAACTTTAATGTTAGTGACAAATTCGATGTACATATTTTAAGAAATCCATTGGTATATTTTTACTATTTAATAATACTATTTAATTAAATAATACTATTTAGTAATACATATTAATTTCTCTTAAAGACGTAGAAAAGAAATTTTAATGTGTAGGCAGATAAAGTAAACATTAAAATTCTTGATGTATTTAGTTTAAAAAATGCTATTTGTGTAATATTTTTTTTAAATTTATTAATCACATATTTATTTAATAGATCATGAAATTTCACTGAAGAATACAACAATAATTTATTTCTAAAACATAGTTTAGTAACCTGATTCATTAGCTTGCATAATAAAATTTAATATACTTGTATAAAATGTGCTTTATAATTTTTTATATATATTGTAGGAGACTGTTTAGTAATATAATAACAAAAATTTTCCTAGTTTCTTATAGAATAATTTGAGAATGCATGCCACATAAGATTATTGAAGACAGTTTTGCTGGTCAATATTTGCCTTGTAAACACTTATTTTTGGGAAGATGAATTATGTTTTACACAGTAATTCGGGTTCATAAATTTCATGCTAATAAAAGGATTCCCAAAAATGTTACTTTTCTATGAATTTGTGAATTTTAAAAATCAAAAAACAATTAAAGTTGAACAAATTTGAGCAAAGATTGTTTTGTTGATGAAAATTTGATTTTCAAAATAAATAAAAGTATTTATAAATTATTTTTAGTAGTAGCGAAAAGAAATATTTAAAGAGATAATATGGCAAACTAGCTGTTATGATCAAAAAATTAAATACGAACATTATTCTTATTTTAGTAAATGAATCCTGAAAGGAATTATAAAAATTGGAATTCGTCCCAAGTTTCTAAATGTCTCATGAAAACTAAAATTATTTCATTGTATCTGGAATTTTAATCCTATTCTATAAATTTAATTACCTTTCATTCATTTTATTTCTGTAATTTTGAGAAATTCCTTTAAAATCAAACTATTTTCAAATACCTCTTCTAAGCAAAATAAAAAAGTGATTGATTAATTAATAAAACATAATTAACATATCTTAAGAAGATACATTGAAGGCAAACGATACTTGAATAATACGGCATGATTGCATTTGAAATGCATTTTTTACAACAATCATTAAAATAAAAATTATTCTTTAAATTAAATAAAATTGAAGTTTTGACAAAGCATGGACGATAACAGTTTTTCTAAAAGAAAGTAGTTTCGAATATTTTTATGAATTTTTTAAAAACATTAACGTTGAAACTTCAAATAAAGTTTTTACAAAAATATTTATTTTTTACAGTTAATTATTAAAGTAGTCATAGAGAAGTAATGGAATTATTTCATTTTTTAAATTTTGTTTTAATAGAAAAATAAACGTTTAGGGAGTAATTGCTGAATAACTAAGTAAGCAAATGAAAATACCATTCTAAAACATTTATTCAACGCTTTTTTATTTGGTTGCATAATTCAGGTATCTCTTTAAACGTTTATTTTGAAAATTATAATAGAGTTTCTGTTATAAATAAATAAAGCAGCTGTATACTTTCGATGAAAATAAAGCAATTTTAAGCTTGTGAATAATTCAGAACAACTTAAAAAATTATCTTCGAGGAAATACCTGTTTTCTTTCATTCTAAGCGTCAGTACACGAAATTATAAAAAAGAAAAGAAAAAAGAAAACCATGTAAGTAAATTTTCTTTTAGACAGTTCCGAGGAATAAATTTTGATATTTTTAAGTACCAATTAATATTTTTATTACAGAAATGAGATGGTCATAAAACCAATTAATGTATTAGATGTTAATGGTTGAATTTGCTGCCTAATTTGGAACAATATATACGAATTACCTTTTTATTTTTCTCAATACAAAACAATATTTATAAATTTTCAAACGAGAAAAATTAACTTGTTTTTGCATTACTGCAATTTGATTATTTTGTTTCTCATATGTAAAACGAAATAATCTATTAGGCCAAATCTGAAGTTGAGTTCATACCCTAAAATCCCAATATTTTTCAAAATACCCAAATAAATTCCTGTGTATTAAAATTCTCAGGAATTTTATACTTCTTAACCTCATTTTATTTGCTCAGAAAAACCAGATACTTTAGGATATCCTTTTATAACGTATGAATTTTATTTATTACATATTTGCAAAACTATATGATGTGATTATACATAAATTTTTAACACTTATATAGCTTAACTTTAAAATTAACTGCAAAAACTTAAATTTTTTTTCCTCTCACTCGACAGCATTTTATATTGATAAAAGGTAAAAATGAGATAAAAATTAGAATTTTTCCTTAAGTAAGTATATATTTAATTCCAATGACAAATCTTAATGTTTCAAATGTTTCATTAATCTAAAATTTTTAAAATTTGATAATTTTGACCAAAAAATTATAAAATAGTGTATTTAAATTACAATTTATTTTATTCTTTATTTTTGTTTTTACTTTTCAAAAAAAGTGTAAAAATGTCAAACGGTACTTTCTTTTAATACATTATTTAAAGAAAATACCATTTTCTCCAAGAGAAACTAGATGGCAGCACTAGATTTTTTGCCACTTTAATTAGTTGAAATGTGTGATTTCACAATCAGTTTAATTGTTAGTGTTCCATACAGGTTCGGTTTCAGCATTCATTCAAGTAGAATTGTAATTATTTTCGAAAACAAACATGAAAAAGTTTGAAATTAATCTGCTATTTAGCTTACCTTGTAACAAGTAATAAATAGTTCACTAATTTTTCTTACATAATAATATAAAATATGAACAATATATCAGTCTCATAAAAAATATTATCTTCTTAGTTTTAAATTATTAAATTTTTGAAGAGTGCATTTTATTGTTTTTATTTTTGCAATATTATATTCGGTTGAAAAAATTGCTGTATTCTGCACTTCGTGTTGAAACATTGTAAGTATTTGAAATTCAGTTTATTAAACTTCTGTTGCGCCATTAAGTTTTATGCTTAACTGATACGTAATTTATTCTTGATTATATTAATCTAGTGTCATTTTAGTCAGAATCTTTGAATCTGACAGAAATGAAACAGAATTTTTAGCTCTAAGAGAAAATCGCTTGAAATAAAATACTCTTTTTTCTTGACACGTTTATTAATTTTCTCAAACTTGAGAATTTGTCTTCAGTTTATTTTATTTATCAAATATTTTAGAATATTTCAAAATTATTATAAGTTTTTGGAATTAAGAAATTAATCAAATCTTTTTATAAAGAATTAATAGTCTTTCGAATTTTCCATTGAACAACTAATATTAAAATAAAATGGGTTTATGCATGTTCAATAAATTTATCATTTTTAAATAGTGCATTTTGTATTTTTAGACATGTATTTTCAATAAAATTATTACTTTTTTAATTTAGGACCGAAAAATTGTTATTCTAGGTATTTAAATTGGCCTAGGATTTTTAATTTTGAAGCTGATTCGTTTTGAAAATAAGAAATTATCATTCTTATATTCAAACTTTTGTTTTTCGTCTTTCAATATAATTGCAGTGATAAGTTTTAGGTGAAATTCAAAACAGTCACACACAAAATTTCTTATAATGTTTAACTTAGGAACTCTTAATCTGATTTTTTTTTTTATACAACGCTTTAAGTAGAGCAAGAGTTGTATATATATTAGTAAATGTCTATCTCAGTTCTTTTGCATATTTGATTGGTTGGTGAATGAGATTTTAACAGCAACATCGAGGTTATTTCTAATGATACCAAGATTAGAATCCAAAAAATAAAAATTTTAAAAGAGCATCAATGAATTTAGAATTTTTATAATAAATTTTGAAAACTCTATTTAAAAGACAGAACTTTATGATGCAATCACAATTTATTCGTTTTTTTATGCTTATATTTATGAGAATGAAATAAAATATTATCACATTGAACCTACTACAAAAGGAAGAAAGAGATAGAATTTCAAAAGTAATTAAAATTCGAGATTATTTCAAGAACCATGCTTCTTTCTTTGATATCAAAATATTCCCATTCTAAAATGTCTCTCCCTTAATATATACTTAAACTGATTTCTAATTTATTAGAAAGTTTCTTTGTATAAATTTCTGTCAATTCTTCAGCTGACAGTTAAAGAAGAAAACCATCAGAACCAGTTCCGGGTTTGGCAAATTTGCTTCTTCAGTACATAAATATCTTTATGAGTCGGAACCCATACAATTTTCATTCTGAGATAAAGTGGTAAACGTTAATTTTTTTTGACTTTTTCCTAAATGGTAAGTCAAAATGTAATTATAATAAGGCAGAAAATTATTGCTATAAAAATTTATGCACTCATAAACGAATGTGTTTTTACATTAATGCTCTTATGTGAACTTTTTACTTATAATTATATTATTAATAGAAATTAATAATGTAATCATAGGAAAAAATAAGCTATACAGGAACTATAATATGGTAATTAAAGATGAGGAAAATATTTTCGTATTCAACCTTGTGTATAGTTTAGAATCAATACTTATTGTTGTTTTTAAATTTTTATACTGATTTTAAATTTAACAAATATTTGGTAGATATATATTAATAGTATGCCCAAACTTGAATTTATATATATAAAACTCTGATTTTAACTTCGATGAACTTGACTTGGGCCCCGAACTTAGATTTGCTCGAGTAAAAGTGAAATTTTGTCAGCAAAAAAACTTCGTTTTTATATCATATACTGTGTACATACAATGATAACATACGCAATAATTTTTAGAAAGCATGAAAACAGATTTTTATCGCAGAGAAACATAATCTGATTTTGAATGTGAAAAAAACACATGCGGTTCATTTGGAATTGAAATTTACACAAGAATGTTGTTGATGGTATCAAAACTATAAAAAGAAAATATTGAGCAACTTGTCGAGAATCTGAAGAGAAGGCCTCTAATAGGATTTCATTTACTTTATCTCGCAATGTGCTCATATTGCTTCTTCTTTAGCATACATTCCTCATTATCATAAGATATGCAACAAGAATGATTATCATTTCACTCAGAACTTAAATGATAAGATTTTGGTTTAAATAAACAAAAACCTTACGATAAATCAAATTCAAATATAAATTGATTTTCAGATATTTATAACTTAATGCATATTTCTCCAATGGATTGCTATTTTACTTTTCATAAGAATACAATTGATGAAACATCTTTATGTAAATGATAATGAACAAATGACTTAATATTATTTTGAATAAATTATATTTGTCTTCAATTTGTTATTTGAAATTGTAATGTAGTATGTATTCTTATATCGTATGATTTATTCTTTTAATTAATTTTTATATCTTCAGATAAATATGAGATGCATAATTAATTTGGATAACTCAGAAGTAACAAAATGCATCAACATTTCCTCAATATCCACTTAGCTAATCATAAATACATTTACACGATCCGTTTTAATGAAATGATATTTTAACTCAATTTATATTTTTCTGTTAAGTCAAATATAATTGTCATATCATAAAAAAGTAATGGATCTTTTTACATTTTTCAACTTCACATCTTATATAGAGGACAAACATAAGCGTTAGTAAACAAAAACAACCTTATTGAGAATGATCTGGTTAGTTCGTAAAATTATTTTTAAATCCTCATGTCTGATAAATTTCAAATAATGTAAACAACCTTAAGACTCGATTACAGGAAAGATTTCACGTTAATTAATCACGATGGATCGAAGATTGTCACCAGATTTAAGAGCAGATCCCTCAGCCTCATGATCGAGCCGGGAGCGTGCCTCATACCCCAGAATAAATGAAGCGGCGAAGGGTGAGAGGTGACCCAGTTCGATCCCAGGACTTCAATAACTCGACAGCCCAGTGTCTACGCAGCATAATGACGCTTCTTGCCCTCTCCAGAAGAGGGGAAGCTCCTAATAGGCAGTATTAGACGTGGGACACCGTCGCGGGTCACTAACGACTTGTAAGGGCACTTATTTTTAATTTTTTTTGCCTTCTCCCGTTGTTTTTCTTGTGCTGTCTGCTGCTTAGGAAAAAGAGAAGAGAGCCTTCACATTTCCAGATTTGTGGCATGTCTTGTACCACCCGATTCTGAACCGGAATAACAGAGAATTAGTTAAATTCATATCATATACAGGTTCCGATTTATTTGAGACAGTTGTGGTGAATATCATTTTCACGTCCTTCATAGAAATTAATGGAATATTTGGAAAGGGCATACAATGTATTTCTGACAGCTATGTAAGATATATATGTGTGTTTGTGTGTGGTTTCAGGTTAGAAATTCCATTAACTCATCATATACATGTGTGTGTGTGTGACATGACAAAATATAATAATATATATATATAAATATATATATATATATATATATATATATATATATATATAGTTTATAATAAATTTTGTAGTTACTGATTACCACATGCTTTACTTAGTTTAGATTTTTATCAAAGGAATCATGAATCTAAAGTTTGGAGACCCAACCTAGTTAGCAAATGTTAAATTAAAAATTAAATCATTATAAAAGCAGAGTAAATATTCGTTGCATATTCTACACCGACAAGAATAGAAAATCTCTTCTGCTTGAAATTTTTGTTTAAACGTAAAAATTCTATAGCGTAATGCACAAAAATGAATACATCACAAAACATTATTTTAAGATCTTATCTATTTGGGAACCGAAAAAGAAACGTATTAAATGAATGCAATGAAAACAGAAACTGATCGGAACATTTTAAATGCGTAATAACAAAGTAAAAACTGAGGAAAAAGAGTAAAAAGAATTCATTTCTGAATGAAGTTTCAATTTAAAATGAAAACACATGAAATTCTACAAAATTATTGAAGTGAGCTCTCTTTTCATTTCATTCTAATGCATATTCGAACGGTGTTTTGGTGAGAAAAACAAATAATAATACTTCTTTGGCGAAAATCCTGTGGTAGCACATAGATGATAATTTAAATAAGAGTCAAATAACTAGATGACTTTTTTTTATATCAAGAAGAGAGCAGTAGTTATCTATCAACATTTAAATCCATTATATCACGAGGTAAATAATTTTACAGGCAATTTAAATTTAATTATATTCTTAAATTAATAACAAATGTTGCATTTAAAAAGAAAATTTGATGTTTATTTGAAACTAGCCAGAGACCGACATTTTGTTATAGTTTCACTGACTTCCGTAAAGCAATTTTTTCAATTCAGCAGCGAAAAAAGTTCGGTCAACAAACAGAATAACGATTTTATTTATATAGATATATATGTTGATAGATTTTTAGAAAGCTATTTTTTTCTAAATATAATACACATTATTGTTAAAGCGCAAATTAAAAATAAATATCGGAAATAAATAATGCTCAAATATTGAGGTTATATAGATACTGATCTTTTTATTATCTAATATGCCATTATTGTTATAGGTATAATATAAGCGCGCGCGATAAAATTGAAATAACCTTAAATATCCTTTTTATTGCACATAAAACAGAATGTTTCAAATGAAGTATCATCAAATATTATTTTCCAGAATTTTTATTTTCAAAAGAGTTGACTGCTTCTTAAACTGACATGATTTAAAAATATTAATTTTTATTAATTAATTTAATTTAGAAGAAGATTTTTATGCTAATTTTTTGCTTGTTTTAAAGGTGAATCGTTTCGTGAGATTATTTGTCTTCTAATAGCTTGCGTAATCTCTTCCTGGAGCCAGAATTCTTTCCGGATGCCGTTTGGTGAACGATTCGTATTAGGAATTTAAGTAAAGAAAAGATGAAAAATCTCAAGCTTGACTGATATATTACAATTTTTTTCTCTTTCTTTATTGGGTATTATTACTGGAAAACCCATTTCAAATTTTTCCTGTGTTTTCTCGGAGGACACTTTTTTTCATTCGTCATAAAATGTAGAAATTAAAAAAAAAAAATTGAAACGAATAAAACTCTTTTGCGCCGCCAGTTTTTGATGGACGATCCACCGAAGGCGCGGACGTTGAGTGACAGCAACAGACGTCATCCCGGATTCCCGATGACGTCACACTGCTGTTGTTCAATTCTGGGTTGTGTTGACAGATGCGTGCAAGAGCATTTTAATCTTCCTATTTTCACTTGACAGTTTCAAATTTATATCAATATTTTTACTATCTTTCCCAATTTTTATTGTATTTATTTTTCGACACTGAATATCTTTATTTTACAAAGAGTCCGTAAAATGTTGCTCACGTTTAATAATTCATAAAGTTATAAAAATATAAGCATGCTTATTGCATCTATACATAGAATAACTCTTTTGTTTTCATTTATAGAGAATGTTGACACAGAAAATTTCCTTTTGGCATTTGAATATCCTTTTTTTTCGTAAATATCATTCTTACATGTTAACACAGATAACTTTTTTTATTATTTTCAATGCTTTGCTTTATCATCTGAGTTGTTTCTTTCACAGAAAAATTGATGTAGTCCTACTTTTTGGGCATCGAAACCTGAAGTAACATCCCAGGACTTTTACTTTTGAGATTTTGGACAGGGCGTCGAAGAAGAGTGCTGAGTTTTGATTACCTGAAAGAACAAAATGTCAACCACAATTGCAAAAATATTTACCCATCCTCTATTAAACTTTTTGGATCCATCTAACCGTTAATATTAACAATTTAAGTTCATTTTCATTATTCAACGTTAAAATGTGTCCAAGATTTTATAGACACACTGTATACTTATAATTTATGAGATAGTTTTTATTTCTGGAAAATTTCTATAGAACATTTTTCTTCAATAAAATGAATATTGAAATCGATTAAGTTAGAATCATCAAATTAATAGTTATGAACACAATAGAAATACAGCCAATAGTAACAGGATTTATATAATAACATTGTTTTATTTTGAAGGAAACAAAAAGGTTTTATTATTTACGTTTATTTAATCCAGAATAAAATGCGTTATTTTGAAGAAAATATATATTATTACGTAGATGATAGTATATAATTTTTTTATCATATACATTATAAAAGGTTTAAAAGAGTAAAAAAAAAAAGCAAAATAAAAATTTTATACTCAGCAGATAAAATTATCCTAAAATAAAAAATTTTCATAAATTAAAAATAAAAGAACAAGATACAAAAATAAAGATAACTCAATCTATATTATGTGAGACATGATGAAATCAAATTGAAGAAATGATTATTAAAGAGCGTGATGTTAACAAGTGTGCTACCAACATATAAAAACTGTGGAACACTAGTTTCATATAGAAAAGAAACCGTAGAGCTCTTTATCATACAATGCAACACTCTAACCGTCAACTTCAACATAGATTCGATCCATCACATATAAAAATATTTTACACAGACTCAGTTCAAGTTAACATAGTGATTTCTTGATGATTAAGATCGTTGTATAGCACTGCTGGGGCCATCGTAAATGCAACACCCTGAAGAAAGCATGCAAATAACATGAAATTTACAACATGCATTAGCTGAGGTGAAATATGCAAATGATTAGAATTTCAGCGCAGACGCACATCACGCGTGGCTGAGGCACCACTTCAAGGCACTATTTAAGGCTTGGAGATTTAGTCAATTTCAAGTTCCGCAATTGTGTTTTTTTTTTTTTTTTTTTTTTTTTTTTTTTTTATATAAAAGATCAATTATTCCTCGTTGAAAACAGCGATCATTTTTTGATCAAGTATTCCAATTCGACAGAGGAAGGGTAGTGGTCTCCCGAGATTGTGGATTATCTTTCAGGGGAATCGGAAATCGCGTTGGACGAAATCAAACAACTGTAATACGGATATATCCGAGTATGGATGCAGGAGGGTACGATGGACTGACATGTTTGATCGTATCCACTTTAGTGTACCACTTCAAGAGATGATAGGCAAAATATGGTCATGGCAATGACGGATCGCTCAGCTATATCACGAACCATTGCACATCACATTCAGTCTGTAACGCATCACTCAGTGTCTGCGTGTACTATTCAACGCCGCTTAGAGCAGAGTAGTCTGTCCGCAAGATGTCCATTGCTTTGTGTGTCCTTGAAGAAGAACCACAGATGTCTCTGCCACCAAAGGATGTGGACGGTGGAATGGAAAGAAATTGTTTTTACTGATGATGCTTCTGTCTGCAACACCACTATGGTTGCATTCAAGTCTGGAGACACCGTGGAGAGAGGATGCTGAACGACTGCGTTATGCACTACCACACTGGTCCTGCACAGAGTATAATAGTATGGGACGATATTGAATATCAATTTCTCCCACTCCTCTAATACGCATTGCCGGTACTTTAAACGGACAGCTCTGCATCTCCGAGGCCTTGTAGCCAGTTTTCATTCCTTACCTACAGGGCTAGCTCCCAGCCATATTTCAACAAGATAATGCGCGGCCGCTCGTGGCATGAATTGTTTAATGGTTTCTCATCAATCAACAGATTGAATTGGCTGGATCTTTCACTGATAGAAAACATGTGGTCCATAGTTTCGCAGTGGTTGATCCAAATTATATTCGCAGCTGCCATACCAGATCAAATTTGGTGACATGTTGAAGCTGCTTAGTCTGCTGTACCCCAAAAACACATCCTAAATGAAACCAAACAACTGTAATGCAGATATGGGATCGTTGTATGCTTGAGGGTACGACGGACCGACGTGTTTTATCGTATCCACCTCAGTTCACTACTTCACGCGTTGAAGGCAAATTGTGCACATGGCAGTGACAAATCGCTCAACCACATCACGAACCATATTACAGTATATTAGTCTGCAACTCATCATCCGCGTATCATTCGACACCGTTTTCTGCAGAGTAGTCCGTCCGAAAGACGTCCATTTCATCTACTCTTGACGCAAAACCATAGACGTCTCCGTAGCCAAAGGTGCGATGGAAAAAGTATGTTGACGACAGAATGGAATGAAATTATGAATGTGATAAGTCACATTTCTGTCTGCAACACCACGATGGTTGCATTCGAATATGGAGACACCGAAAAGAAAGGATACTGAGCAGCAGCGTTAATCACCGCCACACTGGTCCTGCATGAGGTATTATGGTATGGTCTAGTATGCATTGCCGTCTCTTTAAACAGCCAGCTCTAAATCTCCGAGGTGTTGGAGCCAGTTGTCCTTTCTTACCTTCAGGGTTTGCCCACAGCCATATTTCAAAAGGATAATGCAGGACTACACATGGCACGCATTGTCCAAGGGTTATTTGTCAATCCCCAAATTGAATTGATTCCCTGGCCTTCACGCTCTCTGAAACTTTAACCGATAGAAAGCATGTGGTCAATGGTTGTTCAACGGTTGACTTAGATTGTATTCCCAACTAACACTCCAAATCAGCTTTGGTAACCTATGGAAGCTGCTTGGTCTATAGTACCCTAAGAACACATCCAAAGTCTTTTTGAATTAATGCCGAGGCGTGTGGCAGCGGTGATCTCCAACAATGGTAGCTACTCTGGCTACTGATTTTGGCAGTAACCACAGTTCCCAGAAGTCTATAAATTTAATCATTTGATACTTGGTCAACATTTTATCCACAAAATAAATTTTGCTGTTATATCTCTTATCTTTCTTGGTGTTACAATTTGCGTGGCCAGCAGCGTCCTTATGAGTCTTCTAAAAAGTCTTAAAATATCTGTTTCTTTCTGTCAGTAAAGTTTACCTCAATCATTTATAATCCTGCCTTCCGATTGTTGGTTTTGCTTAAATCATCAAAAGCCTATAAACATGTAACACGTTCGATCCTTTCAGTTAGTTAATACGTAATTTCTCTTACTTATAAATTGCTTCTTATTAAATATTTATTTGCAATTCATAAACTCTTATTTCCCTAATTTCAACAAAAATGAATTAATTTATTCTTCACTTAATATGTGAGAAATGAAACCTTGAATTATATATTTTTTAAAAATGATAGAACTAATAGCTATATTGTAAAATATCATATTAAATCAAATTATGTAATGAACATATTATATTTATCCAATAGTTTTTTATGCCAAGCGATGTCAAATTTACATATAAAACCAAGTTTATTTCAACCAAAATCATTAAATTCCATGATACTGTGATTTGTCTTTATACAAATTCTAGATTATTTGGTGTGTATTTTTTACACGACAACGGAATGAGTTAGTTATGACTCCTTATATACTGTCTACCAATAAGTATTTGGACACCTATGCAAATGACGATATCAGCAGTCCTGAGGTACGTCACAATCTCCGCCGGTATATATCATGTAGAAAACAGCATTGGCGTTAGTCGCATGCAAGATGCCTCTCTGATTTCGAGAAAGGTATAATTATCGGGTATCACAAATGTGGCCGACCCTTAAGGGACATATCTAGCTATCTAAAGTACCCAAAATCGACAGTGGCCAACGTGATTAAGAAGTGTAAGGTAAGCGATGATTGTCGAAATGTGCCCCTAGTCGGCAGAACAATGAAACAGGGAGATAGAGACCGACGAGTGCTGTCCAGAGAAATTAGGAAGAACCGCATTCAACCGGTGGCCCTCATCAGCGAGGAGTTTCAACAGGTAACCGAGTGTATTGTTTCAATGAATACCATCCGTAAGGAAGCACATCTACTTGCTTTTCATGGTCGTGCTGCTGCCCATAATCCTTTTATCATAAAGTCCAACCGCACTGCTCGGTTAATGTGGTGCAAAGCACATAGAAATCGTACCGTAGATCAGTGGAAACGGGTTCTTTGGATCGACGAATCACCCTTTACCATTCGGATGGCAGGGTCTGGGTCTAGCATCTGCCTAGAGAACGTCTCCTGACAGAATGCATTGTGCAAACAGTCAAGTTCATCGGAGAGGGAATTATAGTCTGGGGGTGTTTCTCCTGGTATAGACTGGGACCCTTGGTTCCTATTCATGGTAAGCTTAGTGCCGATGGCTACTGCATCATTTTGGATGGAAATGTGCTTCATACGTTGTGGCAGTTTTACTGGTTACTTTCAGGAAGGTAATGTCATGTTTTCATGTTTTGAGGTTAACCAAGGCTTGGTATGCTGCCAATGGAATTCATCGAATGAACAGGTTTTCTCAGAGACCAGACCTGAACCCTATCGAGAACCTCTGGGACGAGTTGGATCACAGAATTAAGGGGGACACTACACATCCAAAATCGGTGAAGGAACTTTTATGTCTACTCCAAGCCGAGTGGAAGACAATACTATTAGCTGTAATACAAAGACCTGTGGAAAATACGCCCCGGAGGATTCACGATGTAATTGCCTCTCGTGGAGGCTCTACCAAATATTGATTTTGAATAAAGTTAGTCTATATATATGTAGCAATTGGCATGAACCTTCTTTAACCATTACTCTCTGTATATTATCGTTTCTGCGATAAGAGAAATTAGCAGCACTTTGGGTTTTGATAAAACTCTCTGCACTGTTAAAGCAATAATTTATCTTGTGGTTCTCACTTGCAGGAAGTAATAAAAAAGCAAAACATGCTGAGTTATTACAAACGTAGCTTATATGAGCAAAAATTTTATATTTATCTGCATTTTTGAGGATAGTTTAAGTTCTTCCAATTTTCTCATTGTACCAGATAAGTTTTTTTTTAATTTATGTAAATATTTATTTTGTTTTTACTTAAATTGGAAATATTTTCATTTATTTCATTTAGTTTTATGTTTCATATTTCCATAAATATCTTTAATAGGGTATTTTGGAGTTTTGAAATAAATTTGTTGAATTCTTAAAAAATAATAATTTTTTGCAACACTTTCCTAACTAATGTAAAAGCATTAAATTTAATTACATTTATTGTTCTAAAATTTTAAATTACCGTGAAAAAAATCACAATATCACGCTTACTTTAAAAAAATGAATTCAAAATAAAATAAATATT
The DNA here is from genome assembly GCA_026290005.1 of Latrodectus geometricus. Lineage (NCBI taxonomy): Eukaryota > Metazoa > Arthropoda > Arachnida > Araneae > Theridiidae > Latrodectus > Latrodectus geometricus. Next base: position 1,192,009 of record JAPDSC010015143.1, on the reverse strand, counting down.
GCGTATACGAAGACTTCTTTTTTGTAGAGAAGTGAATAAAAGAAAGAGGGTAAAAAGAAGATAAAAAAAATAAAGTATGTGAAAAAGAAATGACGACAGCTGGTGGAATGATACAAAATGATAAATGTGAGTAGGGTACCAATGTTTCTTTGACAATGCAAAAAATATGAAGCATTTGGATTAAGAAGATAGAGCTCTTTTTTGTGTTGCAGAAGTTTGAATAGTAAAATAAATATCTTATCAGTCTAAAAAGAAAATATTTTCATTGTTATATAATGTGAAATAATATTTTCTTCAAATAATCTTCGAATTAGCTTAAGTTAAAATAATTTATTTTTATAGAAAGATATTAAAAGAAAGTTTTTTTGGACTCTCTGAACTAATCGGCATAGAATTAAATTATAATTAATACAGAATACAAATTTATAGCTTATTAAGATTTTTGTTTTCATATTATTGATATATAATTTAGAGTTAGCTAATATATATTATACACATCAGTCTATTTTTATTTTAGTGTTGTA
>JAPDSC010015143.1:1178196-1191085 GCA_026290005.1 Latrodectus geometricus | reverse complement strand
TTTTGGAACAATTTATCAATGACATTTTATTTTGTCTTTCTTTATTTTAATATTTTATTGGCATTTTTGAAATTCATTTATATAATTTTCTATATAAAAGGATGATATTTACATAAGGATTTGACAGTGAAATAATTTTAAATAAATAAAATTTGATTTTAAAGTTTTTCTTATGCATGTTATTTTTTAAACATGTCTATCAACAAGTTGTACTTATTATATTTTAAATTATAAAATGCACGTGCCAACACATTTTTTAATTTGATTCAACGACATTTATTTACGTTTTTTACTTTTTATATAATTTATATAGAATATTAATAAACTTGTCTATCATAAATAAAATTATAAAAATCATATCATGCAAACATACTTTAGAAAAAAATTATTATTAATTCGAACAAAAAAAAAAGTGATTTTAATACTTTATGATCAGAAATATTTTGTGTTATATTATTCTCAGTATTATAAAAAATAAATATTTTGTGATTGTTTTTTATTCACATTTAATATTTTTAAATAATCAACGTCTAAAATTTATTTCAAAAAATAAGTTCCTGGGGTACCAAGCTGAATAAGTTCAGCTTATTGTCAATAATTTATTTTCTTTTTGTATTGCACGTGATAAAATTTCACCAAATGATGGAAAATTATTTTTAAAGTGCAAATAAACTTGTGATTTCAGGTTCTACGGCAATAATTTACTTAAAGAAAACGACATAGACAAGAAGGACAATTTATTTTGAATTAACTTTTGTTTCCTTTTCTTATCCAAATGATTAGATTTTTTTCTATTTGCATTCTTAGGATTTTATAGTTAAAAAAAATGTACTATTCAAATTCATTTGACAAAATATCAATTGCTTAAGCGGAATCTAAATCAACATCTTATGAGTTTAGTGTTAGACATTTATCTTTGCATATTATAAATGACATTCTTTATTAGCATTAAATTTTTTTTGTACTATCAAAAGATTTTGTACATGATTCTTTTATTGGACTTGCCGAAGATGTTTCGACTCACTTTATGGTAAAAAAAAAATGAAACTTGGGAATTTCGATTCATTAGGAAATTGTTTTGAAGAAAACGTAAATAGTGCCCAGCAGTAAAACGGAAAAGTGAAATCATTACAAAATGAGAGAAAAACAAGGAAAAAATGTCAGCGGAAAAAGAAGTGAGGAATGAAATATTTCCTCTATAGGTAAGGTAGACCCTTATCGTCGAAGAAAAATAGCTTGCGGTTCGCTTTCAATCTTACCCGACACGTCCACAATTTTTTTTAATAGCCCCACTTCCCACGGACTTGAGAAAGCTTCAGTGACGTTTATCGGCGACATATTTTCCCTCCCCCCTTCCGTCCCCACTGGCTGGGTGGGGGTGTTCCTCCTTTTTCATTTCTCGTGTTGTGAGGGGACAGAAATTTGAGATGAGAAGCTTCCGTTCGACTCTTCTAATTATAACTTTTACGTGAAAAAGAAATGAGCTACTCTAATGAGATTTGGTGTCGCCATCTGACGGAAGAGGCACCAACTACTGCCCGTAAATAAAATTGGTGACAACTCAGTATTATTTTATTATGAAAGAAAGCTAGCGCTTTCATTATATAAAATGTATGTATTTGCATATTTATAAGCAATAAAATTATGAATTTAATTATAGAATGATAGTTATAGAATCTAGTTGACAGTATCATTGCTATTCATTGTTAACGTAAAGCAAATTAAATTTATCTCTTTTCTTTCCTATCACAAAGAAAATTCTTTAGTTCGGTCACAAAATCTGTCATTTTTGAATAGTAGCCATGAAATTAAGTAATATATTGGTTTTTCTCTACATTTTGATTTCTTGCTAAGCAACTAGTTTCAAAATTAAATAAAAAATTTATGCTTTTTTAAAATTTGAATATAAGTAAATAGTTCTTATAATATTAAGAAAAATGTTTAGTTATAAATTTTGAGGAAGCAGAATATCCAGTCATGGTAGTATATTTCGTTTCTGTTTACTTAAAGAAGAAAGTTTGTAAAGTAATAATGGAAAGAAGACCCAGCTACGTAATTATTCAAATTAATTATCGGATGCAAAGAATTTATCTTCTGTGAAGCTGTGAACTTATTCTGATAACTTTGAGGTTACCTTTTAGAAGATTCTGTTGACATAAAGAAATGGCAATAGATGTGAAAAATAGCATCGCAAACATTTTTTTAATAATTATTGAAGCATTAATTATAAATTTTAATTTATAATCTTTAAATTGTATCAAGCTCACCTACAATCTATCTACAAAATCTATAAATTATCTACAAATGTTTAAATATGTTTCTAAAATTAATCAATAACTCTATTCATATAAATCTAAAGTAACAACAAATAGAATTACAAATATTTGTTGTAATATTTAACATTTAGTAACAATTCATAGTACCATTTTTGTGCTGGTTCTTATTAGAAGCATTTTAAAAGCAATCGAAGAAAATTTGAATTCAAAATGAAATTTTTAAAGAAAATGATGTATGATAAAAATGGTTAGATAATAATTTATGATAAAAGAATAAAATGAATTATATATTATAGTAAAATCTACGGAATTAATTCAACATTTCTAATTGCGATTGAAAGTGAAATGAAGTAATAAACTAATATTGATATATTTTGGAAATTTGATTATTTTTTAAAAATAAAATCTGAATTTACACATCTTCGAATTCTATAACTCTTGAGGAGATTTGATGTTCAAACTTCGAATCACTGTGCAATACACCATAATTCAAACGTTTCGAATTTTTACTGGAAAACGCAAGTCCTCTAGGATTTAATAGAAAACTTTTCTTATCCAAAAGTATTTATTAAAGTATTATCTTTTTTTTTTACCAAAAGTATACTTTTATTACTGTAAATTAGTTCAGATTTTTAACTACTAAATATTCATTAAAAGCAGTAATACTCTATACAAACTAAAGAATACTATACAAAAATACTGTATTCAGATTTTTTGAAAGCCATGAATGTCAGTTTAATATCATCTTAATATTTTCATATACTGCCCATCATAATCTTTCCTTATACACTTTCCTCATTTAACACTTTCTCCAAAATTTTAAAAACAATCTCTTTAATTTCTCTTAATTACTCTAGTGTAATGCTTTAAATACTAGTATATGGGTATTTATGATCTTGAACAGAAATCATGAAGTTTGTTAAAATTCTGCATTTTTCACATTTATTTTCTTCTAAGTGAATCAATCTTATTGAAAACGACATTCACTTAGTGTCATAAAAACTCCAGTACAATTAAAAAAACCGTGATCATTCAAATTATGCATTATGTAATCTTTCATTCGGATTATTTTCATTTGTATGATTCTAAACATTCTGAAATTTCAAAATTTAGAATTTGTTTTATCAATAGTTTCCATATTCAATGGAAATATTTTAAGAATTCTAGAAGCAAAATTTTAATGCTTTTTTTAAATTAATTTCTTCGAATATGGGTATTTATGATCCTTACATGTAATATGATTTTTTATCAAAAAACTTATAAATAAAATTCCAGATGCTGTTAAAGGAGATTTAAAGATAAATCAATCAGCACAAAAATTCTAAGTTAAATATAATTGAGACATACGTTAAAAACTTTATCATCATTGAAAATTTTTTTCATTGATCTCTTTGGAAAATATTAAAATCAGCGACGATTTGATAAGAATTAATAAATTCAGTTAATAGATGTAACCAAAAAATAAGCACTTTCCCTTCAAAACTTCCTTATCATTATGAATATTTTCTAGCATTATGAAAATGTTTCATAACCAGCCAAAATTATTAAGATATATCTATATTTATTACGTACTATTATACACGATTTTATAAATGCATATATTCCTTTTATACTATGTTTATGAGTGTGTTTAGTAATAACTTTTTAATGCTTATTTTAAGAACATCATCACCAAAGTTTAATACTACTCTTAACAACTGAGACATTTAAAGTTATAAATGAAATAACAAAGAATAATGATAATTTTTTTCTTTCATTGTAATTGTTTATTTCAAAAATAGTTTATATTTTCTTTAAAATTTCTCAATCGCAATACCATTATTTAAAAAAAAGTATTCAATTTAATTACTTAGTAATCTTAAAAATGTGTTACTATAAATTAATTTCTATTTCAGAATAGCAATAATTTATAAAAGAGTTATTTAATAAATAATTGTTGCTTAAAAGATTTAATTTGTTTTGAACAAAATATATCGGTTGTATTCTATCTTTTAAATCATGTCTAAAAAAATTATCTGCCTTAACATTATTGTCTTTTGTATGTATATATATGTATTATTATTATTATTATATCGTAAAATTAGTAAGATATTTCATGCAAAATTTCTTTTCTAATTAATATTAGAAATGCAATCTCATAACAAAAATTTTAATGTAGAAATATTTTTATACATTTTTTTTATTTTTTAACTGGAAAACAGTTAAACTTTTTTTTAAATATTTTATATTATTTTAAATATTTTACATTTATTATAGTACACACTTTCCAAGAGTGAAATTAATGTGTACAGTAATGTAAATTGTTTACCTAAGTAAAAGTAAATAAGACGAAATGCATTTTTTAGTGTCTTTAAAGCAAGATAACTATGTATATAATTTTACAGCAAGATATGATGTGATTTTTAAAATGCTGTAAAATTAGAAGTATTGATCAAAATAATTTTAAACGCAACTAAAATATGTTTAAAAAATTATTTATTAAAAAAAGAGAATTTGTGGCATTTTTTTAAAAAAAACACGAGAAAGCAATTTCTCAGTATCATAATAACGATACAGTATTAGTTCTTGAATTTTCGTCAATATAAATACAAGTATTTCACGAATATTCTTGTCAAATTTTCTGATATAAAATGATTGAACTCGTTGCATTAAAATTCTGCACATGTATTTGAACAACGAAGAATTTGTTTCAGTTCAAATTGCGTAGAATCGCATCTCCTTTAGAAAATTAACGTCGGAAAACAATTTATTTTATGATTTTTTTTACATAAGCTTTACTCTTCTATAGAATTAGTTAAAAAAAAAAGTATATTTTTTTTTAAATATAAACCTGTTTGACATCAGTATAATGTTCAACGATAAAGGGTTACAATTCCATTTGAACACAATTTTTGAAATCAATATTATGTTCAAATAATAAAAAGTTTTAGATTCATCTCTCTTTTTAACTTTCTTCATTATAAGAAAATTGGTTACCTAATTGAAATATGAATTACATTTTAATTTAATTTAAATTAATAAAATCCTTGATTACCCACCCAATTTTTGTTCAAGGCTACATCGAATGGAAAGTAAAATCTACATTACATTTCAAATTTCTTTTCTTCATATATAATTTATTCAAAGCCTATTTAGCGGCTTGTTTTCATTTCCCTGTAAGGTTGTAATGCAGCAATGTGATTTATATAAGCAAAGTTACATTTCTCTACGGAACTCTTCCGCTTCAAGAAAGAAGGGAGGGGTTCTTCTTCTCTTTTTAAAATTGTCATCTATGTGTAACAGTTGAGACAAAAGAAAAAATATTCACCATCGGATTCGGCATAGAAAATACGTACGGTATAGCAACCTTTGGAACTGATGCATTTTGTCATCTAGATTTAATATGAAATGGAAATATCGAAAAACATATTGCAGCAATTGATGATATAGAAATGGCTCTTTTAGAACTTCATTAAATTGGTAGATTTGTGAGGAAAAGTATTGCTTTAGTGTCCAAATAATAATGGATTTGACTCAGTTAAGGTCATCATCCTAAGAGAGTCAATATACGTTAGAAGTCACGTAAAATATAATGTCACACTCCATCGGTGGGGATGCTGGGGAGAAGAACTCAAACATCAAACTACCGTAACTATCGAGCAGCTGTTTGTTTTATGCCTTCAATTAGCAGAAGAAACGTATAGCAATTACCTTATTTATTGAATGCAAAAAAACTTTCGGCAAAAACTAAGATTTTTTGCGAAATGAAAGAACATTCGATGAGATTTTCAATGGAGTTTTGCAGAAGATAGATTCTAAAAAATGGAAAACAAAATTTACAAAAAATTAGAATGATTTCATTAAGTTAAAAAAAATCAATAAAAGTTGATAAAACATATATGAAGCCTAAAGTTTGGCAAATAGAACCAAAAATATCTAACACAAAATTACCACTTAGAAGAAGTAGAATTTGGGAATGAAGTTTTAAATAAGAATCAAAATTTATGAAAATCAATTATAAATTCAGAACTAAGAAGAAATTAACTGCAGGGGAAAACATTAACAGTAAAATATTAAATGTAAATTAAAAAAAAAACTCTATTTGAAGAGAGAAAATATTCTTAAAAGTATTAGTTTTAAAATGTAATTTCTGGCTCAAAGAAAATACTTTTTTATAATTTATAGAATGATAAAAAATCTTTGTATAACTATTGAATACACAGATAAACGATGTTTTTATCTTATTAAATGAAAGATTTTTTTTCACTTTACATCATCCAATTAACCTTTTCCTTAAAAACTCTTCATTTTTTAAAATTTCTTTTTTTTAAATATATACTATCATCTGTATATATATAAATCACTATATAAATAAATAGCCAACACCTTTTAATAAATTTTGAAAATTTACTTTCAAACAGAAATAGTAAATGCCTATGAATGTTTTAGAAAGATATAAATACTTGTTTGAAATTCGGTTAAAAAAAAAATGTGGAGCTTGAAGAATAGAGAGGACAACAAGGTACAGACCATTTAGCAGTTCTAGAGGTGACGAATGGAACGAAATAAAATTTTAATATAAGTAAGCCTTTCTTTGATCGTTCACGTGAAGAGAGAGTAAAAAATGTACATCATTTCTTACGTCTCAGGGTCTAATGAATCGTAATAGCAAAAAGTGACCATCAAATGGATTAATTAATGCTTATTCCTATCTTATTACAAAAGATGAATGTTTGGAAATTTTTTTTTTTATCTTTCGTCAAAGAGTTTACTTAGAAAAAGCAATAACTAAGATTTAGTGATTGGTACGTTTAATCGAACGTTTAATTAAATATGTCTTTTTATAGTCCATTTGCAGCAAAACCTCAAAAATTTAAATTACATTATTCTTACTATACATTATGTTAAATCAATTTTTAAAGTAATTGATTTTTATAATAAATTTTATCGTTTACTTTGCAACATTAACTCAATTTTACAACTTTTTATGACAATTTTTGCTATAAATTTCCTTTCGACTAACTAAAGAAACTATTATTATTGTTAAGATAAGGCTAAATAGATGGTGCTCCAAATTTAAAAGATTTAAATCTTTGAAGGAACTGATTAATTTCAAATATGCTACTAACACTTACTAAAACCATTTCTTCTATATTCTATGAAGATAAATATAAATGAGAAATTTTTCTAGTTTTATTGCCTTTCTAATAAAAAAAAAAGTAAAAAGCAGGATTATAGATTTAATAATATGAGCAAAGAGAATTAACATTTAAGCAAATTAATAAAATTTTATTTAGCCTCATTTTGAAATAAACTTTATGAATGATTCTGTTTGAGAAAACTTTTCAGACAGATTTTAGTACTGTTGATTTACTAATTATTCAATTTATTTGTTTTGATATCATTCAAAATGCTATGAAAATGTTAAACAGTTTTGGCAGTTTGTATCATTATGGCAAATATTGATTCTTAAGGGAAAATATTCAAGGACAAATTTTGATACTATAGAAAACCTATCAACGTTATACATTTTCACTGAGGCTTATAAAACTTTCTAAAACTATAATTTAAGAAGTCATACTCAATAATAAAGTCTCAGCAACAACAAAGAAGTTTTACTTCACATCACGTACCATTTATCTCTTCTTATCGCTTGTGTCGATCTTTCGATCATAGGAATATTTTACTAATTGTATTACTCAACTTTTTGATAAATTTTGTATTTTTATATATTCATGAAATAAATAAATAATTTTTATAATTTAGTGATGAATCAAGTTATAATTTAGCCAAATAATTGCTTTAAGTAGACGTATCCAATCCCGTGAACAACATTCAACTCAGTGAAAAGTTAAATTTGTTAATTTTATAAATCACTAATAAAAATTAAAGTAATTTTAAATAATTTGAAAATGGTCCTAACATCAATGGCTTTTATAATAAAATCGTATTGGCTATTTGCCAGAAATTTTTATATTATTCTTACATTCGTTACTCTTAAAAGTATTAAAAAATTTTCAATGTGATTTGTTGGGAAAATAAGGAATTGCTTTTAATATACTTTTCATCTATTTTTACCACGCAGAGAAGGATCTTTTGCGTATGCTGGACAAAAACAGTTATAAAACATTTTATTGATATAGTTTTGTATAAATTTACTTTTTTGTCTTCAACTTATATTCATAAAATGCAGAATTAATCAGACGAAAGATACACATATTTGTTGAGTATTTCATGCTTAACAAAAATATCGACTTACCACGAAGGAATTGTCCAATAGAGACAAAAATTGGTCGATAAGAAAATTATTTAAAGAATTGAAAATGATTAAAATTTCAGAGTAATTGAATGATTTATTTTATGGTTACACAGTTACAAAGTAATGAACTGAATAAAGGTACTGACCAACTCTAGCCTGGATGTAAGCTGCCGCACATCCTGGCATAGATTCAGAGTGCTCTCTTGCGGTATTTCTTACCTAATTTATTTCACTTGTCAGACTTCAATATTCCTTAATTGATGTTGTCGCCTTCCTATCATATCCCAGACAATCTTGACGTGAGAGAGATTAATTGGTTAATCAAGGAAGTGTTTGACAAGCTATAAGACAATTCATGGAAACAGGTGCCGTATATGGTCTGGGAATATCTTACTGTAAAGTAAGGACAGATAATGCAAAAGGAAAGGTAACTAGTTTCAAAATGTCATCAACGTACTGCTGTGCTGTAATTGTGTCTCAAATGACAACCAAAGGAGTCCGGTTATCAAGGAAAATACACCCTAGATCATAACTTCTGGTTGAGGACCTATGTAGTGTGCCATAGGAAAAGGAGGATCGGTAGTTGCTCTAGACGTCTCCAGTGACATCTTCGCTGTTCGCTGCAGTTGGATACAGTTGGAATGGGGATTCATCGTTAGAGACTATAAATCCTCAGTCAGCGTCATCTCAACTTGATTGAGCCAATGTAATCTGGATTGACAATGTGCATGCTTCAGTATTTGGTGGCTTAACGGTCGGTACGAGCTTAAAGTTTGTTCTATCAGCCGTCTGTTATGGATATGGTGGACATGTGTGAGCAGGTTGCATGTTTGAGGGTTGATAACGATAAATCAAGCCCTGTGAAAGCATATCTGACAATCGCTCTGTCCTCATGATCTATTGTGGCAATAGGTCGACCACTACAACCATGACGCTAAAATTTCCTATTGTCCACCCATTCTTTCCAGCATCTTCTAATCATCTCATCACTTCAACCCATATGACGAACGATTCTTCGATTTGCTCTATCAATGCAATGATATAACCTCTTTCAAATTCTGGCATGATGAGCTAGAACCTAGTGGTGAGGCATTTTTTCAGTCGTTGAAAGGTATCCTAAATAGCAATGCTCAACAGAAATTTTTAACAACAGTTCAAGAAAAGCTCCATATATATATGTGCTGGATGTGCAGTTCTGATGCGCTGGAATGAATATGATATGAATATTTATACGTGACAAATAATCAAATAAAACAACAATAACTGATTATACTTCTAAATCTATTGAATATACACCACAAAGCCTCTCCAGATAAGACTAATCTTTAATGTCTTTAAAAATTCTAAAGAAAACTGAAAGTTGTTAACTATAACATTTGATAATTGTACTTTTTTTTTTTAAACAGAGAAATATGTAAAAAGAATACATTTAAGATTAGATGAATACATGCAAGATTAAGTGCGTGTAACATTACATGTGATTGTTTCTTATTCTTACAGGCATTATTAGATGTAAGAATAAGAAGCAATTGTGTTTTTGAGTTAGATATTTTTTAGCATTGCATTAATTATAGTTAAGTCCATTCTACAGATTTTTTACAAAGTTTAGACTGAAATGAATGAAAAAAAGAAAGATAATATTTTTATCTTTTTTTTTTTTAAATTCATTCATGTTCCTTCAAAAATGAAGAGTTAGATATTGAGATTTTTTTTTTTAACTATTATTTATAGCAGGTGTAATCTGAAAATCTCTAGCTTTCGTATTGGTTCTTTGAGCCCCCACCCTCACACAACGAGGCCTTTTCATTGGACCCAAGCTCAGCTCACCGCAACTTCCAAAATCCTCACCGTAATTCCGTTGAGGAGAAGGAGAAATGTCAAACTTCCTCTGATCCCCGGAGATTCTGTCCTCTCTCAAGAACGCCATTCATCGCTTCTTCCGGAAAATCTTTCTTTACCATAAAATTGCTCATTGATATATTTTCCTACATTTTTTTAAGTTTAGTGATTAAAGCATTTTAAATGAATTACAAAGGAGATAATTACTGATATTAAAGTGTGAGAAGAACAAAAATTGGCATTTTTATCTTTAACATTTGCTATTAACTTTTATTTTCATAAAGTAATAAAATTGGTTTCTAAGAAAAACTTGAAGGTGTTCTATAAGTTTGGATTCATTTCATGAAAAGCGATTAATTTCTTACAAGAAAGTGCTCATGCAAAACGAACTTCATTCTTTTTCCCCAAAAGATCTGACGAGAAAAACCTATCCACTAATGAAGGATTTGAGTTCGGAAAATAGTCTGAGCCGTTTCATGATGGAAGACACGACAGATACAACGTGTTCAGACGACGTTTGCATCCCAAAGGCCGATCTTATTGCTGAAACACCGATTAGTGGTTTACCTTTTGTAAATTCTCTCTGTTATTTGCCATTTGATTATGAAAATCACAGTCTGCTCACATTTAATATTGGCAACCAAAAGAAAAAACGGACATCCCGAACTAAGTAAGAAAAATCATTTTATTTTATTTGTCAATCTTTTGGAACTTTTATTCGCGTTTCAAATGTGTTATATGGAAAATGAAAAGCAATTTTAAGATTTCAAGATAATTCTCTTGTTTTTAGTCTAGTGATCATATTTCTGATCTAATTTTTATAAATATATCGATTTTGGCTTTTTATATAGTGATTCATAATAATGTTAATTTGATATAAAAATATTTATATTTAAGCACAAATTCATTTATGCACATAAAACATTAAAAAATAATTTTTATATTAATCAATTTATATGCATTTATATAGTTTCATTGAGGAAAGCTTAAACTCTAATTATATTATCAAAAAAAAAATTTAATGGAAGCAATTTTGTATCTATGAATCTTCTCCTAATCCAATCATATTTTTTAAAATAATCAATATTCGAAAATAATCTTATAATATTAAAATTTATTTCTAACAAAAAGATTTAAAATGTAAATTTTTGTTATAAATTTTAATTTTTCTCAAAATTACTCACCCATGAAATTGAAGTAATTAAAATTCGTATATTTCCATAAAATTATACATTTTATTAATATATGACGGTATAAACTACATCAGAGTGATTACCAGTCGAAAATTCTTAAAATGAATTTTTTATCATTCGTCAAGACATTTATATGAAGAAATTAATATGATAATACAATAAAATTCAAATATTAATAGTCAAATTTAGATTTGCTAAAAGAGTATCCACAAGATGCTATTTCAATGATATTATTTACATATTTAATACTGTATTTACTTTATTTTATTTAAATATTTTTATATATATTCAAATTAAACGTAAGTTAAATTGATTGAATAACAGAGTCGTTACAACGCTGCATGTTTTCACTTACTTTTTAAATTACTTAAATTATAATAAATACATTATTAATTATATACATCATATGTACATCGAGCTTTAATTCATTTATTTATTAAAATAAAATTGAAGCACAAATGTTTTCATTTTAAAAATCTTAATCTTTTTTAAGCTAAATTATTTTCACAAATTTTCCCGCAAAATGTGTATCAGTAATTGTGACTATTTGTTTTTTTAAAAAGTTAATACTTACCCTAGTATGAGATGCATGTACCAATGGAATGAGTTCACAGCATTTCTGGATATATTAAAGGAATGGAATTAAAATTTAAATGTAGCGATATAAATAATATTTTAATGGTCATAATGGTAATAAATTAATAGAATAAAGTGATGTCTTCTTACTAAATATTCGATAAATATCAATTAATATTGATAGAATTCACATCGATATTTTATGAATAAAATTCGATTCGTGCGATGCATCAAGCTGGTAACTCTTAAGCTCCATTAGAGGAAATTAAAAAACTTATAAAGCTTATTTGTTTTTGTTTCAAATATTCATCAAATTCATGAAAATTATATTTTTATTTTAATTGAACAGTTTCCTAGTTATTTGAATTCCTTTTCTTTCACTATATGCGTTTTTTTTATTAATAATTTCTTGAAATTTTGATTAATAATGTTTAAAAATAGTTTTAAATATTTAGAATTTTAATATTATATGTAACGCTGATTGAATTCCATTTTCATTCTAAGCTGCTGTTTTTATTCTAGCTCATAATACATTTAAAATTTAGATACAGGCTGAGTATTCAATTGTAGACTGAAAATAATTAATAAATAAAACTTAAGGAACAACTGCAACCAAAGAGAAATTAAGATACCCGCAATTATTAAGAGATCAGCTCTCCACCAAGACTATCAATATTATTGAAATTTCTAAGATTTCGAAAATTTTGAATTTTTCTGTTCTTTTTTTTTTTTTTTTTTTTTTTTTTTTTTTTTTTTTTTTTTTTTTT